>VZRS01013704.1:0-151106 GCA_013398055.1 Ifrita kowaldi
ATATATGTGTATATATATATAGTTAGTATGTGGCCATGGCAAACTTCATTTATCAGAATCTCCCTGGTAAAGAGCATCATGACCCCCCCCTTTAATGGAAGGTAAGAATAGGTGTGGCTTAACTTGACTAAGACTAATCCTAAAGTGTAGGGAGAAAACATTGGGAAGTTTAAATGGAAATGTGGATGCTTCCTCAAAACTGTCAGATACATGTATGCTACAGGAGGGGGGTTAAAACTGGCCCATGAGTCTGGAAAGAACCTTTTTGAATTATATGGTGTTGGTGTGTAATGCTGAGAGAAATCTCTTGTCCCACAGGATCAACCTCTACATGGCTGGGCACTGAGACGACGGATTGGAAGTGTGGCAGATGTTACGTACAAGTTTCCTCCACGGTTCACTCTCCAGGCAGGCCAAGTAGTTACAGTAGGTATTGGGTTTGTAAAACTTCCTCAGAACTCTGTTCTTATGTTAGATGTCAGTAGAGATTCCTGTAATATGGAAAATATCTAGGCAGGTACTGCAAGTGTCTAAGGAACTAAGGTTCTTATTTTATGTGGAGATGGATATGGGAAAAATCCTTGCAGCACCTTGATCTGAAGTTAAATTTTCTTTAAAGCTTGAACTGAACTTGGGTCATCCCAGACAGGAGTGTGCTCTAACAGAATCATCGTATTCTAGTTTTTAACAGCCTTTTCTGCACTGCTTTACAGTCTTCAGCTAGAAAAACTTTACCTCCCTTCTTGGTGGTCCTGAAAAGAACTAACTTGCCAGGGATTGCAGTGGTTCTGTTTCTCCTATTGGATGTCTTTGGTATTAAAATACTTAATAATGATATATATATATATTAGAGTGAATAGTAATCTAACTACAGAAAAAAATTCTTCAGAAGCTCACACTAACTCTGTTGCAGATCTGGGGTGCAGCTGCTGGTGTAAGCCCAGGTCCTAGTGATCTGGTGTGGAAATCTCAGAAGTCTTGGGGAGCTGGGGATAATATTGGTGTTACACTCATCACAGATGATGGGGAGGTAAGTGAAATAATAAAAGCTTCTACTGTCCTAATGCTAAACTTGTTTGTGCTTAATTCCTGAGGGGTCTTGGTGGCAATTCAATTGTATTGTAGGAACTCGCAGAGAGGAAGATAATGCTTGTACCCAGAGGAGAAGAAAGTGAGCAAGATGATGATTATGAAGAAATAACTGGAAGTGAAGTGGAGTTTGCACCTCAGGTAAGCTTCCTGAAGTTTAAATATATGCTATCAGCAGAGTCATTCAATAGCCATTTCTTTTCCTTACTAAATGAAAATACTTCAAGTACTATTCATATCCCGCAACTCTTAATGTTTTTCTTGATGTCAGACCAAAAGAAGAAGAAAAAAGAAATGTTGTTTGGTTTCATGATAGTGGTTCCTGTGAGCATCCTTAAGCAGGTGAGATGGTGAGATTTGTGCTTGTCACCCCATAGAAAACTTGCTTCATCAGTAGTGCTGCAGTCTCTTGTCCCACGTAGGATGTAGCTTGCATGGCTTCGCATCAGAAATGCAACTGAAGTTTTGCTTCTTCTCTGGTTGAGTATGATCAAACAGCAGCATTAATTATGTGATATCTTATTACTGACACACTGAAAATTACAACCTTTAATGTCCATTTCACCTAAATCGCTGATTATGAATTAACTTAAAAGCTGTTATCCCAAGAACAGAATGCAAACACTACCTACTTCTGTGGGATGAAGTGACTTACCTGACACTCCAGTGTCCTTGGCTTGCTTTTAAGATGATTTCAGTGTGAACTTAAGGTCAATATACTTACAAACTTTTGGCTACAAACTTGCATCCTCTCCAGCCCCGTCAAATGGCTTTTGACTGACCATAATATAAATCTGAACTGATGCATTTTGGATGCTCCTACTGTACTTTGATATACTATTAGCTATTTTTAACAGCTGAAATAGTCTAAACCAGCTAATATGAGGTTTTAAGTTGGTCATAACGAAACAATTATAGACTGTACTTGACTCAAGTTGGTTTGTGTCCTGACCTGAAACAGTACTATGGTACAAGCTCCAAAGCCTGAGAGCAAGGGGATGCCTAGCTAAAAACTCTCTCCTTCCTGACATGTTAAGCTACCACAGCTCTTCCTAAAACTGATCCTACACAGTTACAAGGAGGAGTTGCATCTTACTGCACTAGGTCAAAGCTCCCACTACCATTTCCTACATATTTCATAATGTATCTGTCTGAAAACTAACTTCAAAGTAACTTAGTACTGTCTTTCTGAAAAAAAAGAAAGTACCTAAACAGGCAGTTACTGCCTGCTGGTTTTTTATTTTATTTTTTTGTCCTTTCAAACAGAAAATCTGGGTAAATATCTGTTACTATAATACCATGTGGCTTAAAGGATGTTTATCAGTCTTCTGACTTGCATGCACATTCTTGTAATATTTTCAGTCTCACTGAAGGATGGTGAGACCCTGTTAAAGAGGCTGTTGAGAAGGTCTATAATGCTGTTCTGCCCTTTGGGCTCTCAGTGATACAACCTTCTTTTCATATTCAGAGTAGGGCCTCTCCTCAAGGGTGGCTTCTTTTTATTTTAAAAGGCATTTTTTTTGAGTTCACTAATATGACTTGTTTGGTAATCAGTGATGGAAAGCAAAAGTAACTTTTTTCCTTACACTTCTAATCTGTTTTATCAGCAACTTTACAATACAGTTGTGTGCCATTTATGGTAAGAATCAATTCTAATGCTTCCAATCAAATTTTAATGTCATTCTTGTTTGCTGAATTCCTATCAAACTTTCAACATTAGTACCTATATGCTTCTGCTGCATTGGTAGTACTGAAATGGCTGCTTAGTAAACAAAAAGTTAACTTGTTGCATGCAGTAAAATAATGGGAAGAATGCATGCTGGGCTTTAAAGGAAGGCAGGGCTTCCAAGCTTTTTTGCTTCTGCTTTTACCATCCTAGTGAGGGCAGCATGTATCTGCATGCCACTTAGGTCCTGATGCTTGGGAACTGAGGTACTCATGGGTAGCTTGATGGCCTTTCATGAAGGAAGGCACAGGCTCATGTATTGCATGGACTTAGAGACTTGTGTAGTACAGTTCATGTACTGCCTCTTGAAAATCTGCTTTGCTTTATTAATAAGTAACTAAATCTACAAAGTGCCAAAACCCCTACCTGCCTATACAAGGATCAAGTAAATTAAGACATATTAAGCTTGCACACATGCTAATTAGCCTAATGTTTTCATGTTTTCTCTCTGCAGCAAAATGAAGATCCCAGCTGTTCTGTCATGTAACGTGGACAATCATCTGAAACACCTCTCAGCCCCAGGTGACACAGGCTATGTGTGTAGATATCTCCTGTAATATCTGGAACTTGGAATTCACATATCCCATCTGATGTCATTGTGAGCAGCATTGTCCATAACATGATGGAATTTCCTACCTTCTGATACTGGACCCTGGCCTTGGACTTACTGGTACAAAGAGCAGTAGAATACAAGCTCCATGTGAAGTTATTTTTATTTTACTTCTACACAAGGATCTGGTTTCTGTGACCTGCTGAAACAGAGGAGGGCACAGAGTTTACAAAGCTTCTAAACATGTGCCCTAGAAGGATGTTAAATACTTGACAATGAACATGAGGCTGCCTCAGCTTTCTCAATATTCTGACATGGTGTTCCTCCAAAGGTAATTTCTCTTTCAAGCCTGAGTGGGAAACATGGGACTGATCACACCCTTGCACCTTGAGCAAGTCTGAAGTAAAACATTCTCCTGAAGAGTGATGAGTGTCTGAAATGTTTCCTGCTCAGACCCTGATGCAGAAATACATAAAACTGGTCTAGATCATTTCCTAGAGTGAAACACATTAGAATTAAAAGCGAGTTGTAAAAAATATTCCTGCCTGTTATTAAATGTACTGTTTCTATAGTCTAGCACCTGGAAATCCCCATTTCAGTATTGTATATTCCTAGATACACTGTCTCACAGCAGAGCTGTGCCAGCCTTAACTTGGACAAATGTATCCTGTAAATGTGAAAAAGCATCTCATTCTGACAAAGCAGGTACTGTGATCAGTGCTGCTGGCACTGTTTGAATGGTCCCAACAACAGCTTTCTAAGGAGCTAGAGAGAAAAACATGCTAAGTCAAAAATCAAAACCAGAAAGCACCAACTGTAGTGAAAAATGCATCAAACTGGCTGCTCTGGGAGCCCTTAAGTGCTGAGTCTCCATGCAGGCTGCAGCTGTGTGTATGTCCAACAGGACAGTTGGGGGAACACTGTTTATGGCCAGTGTGCAATTCCTGTCACTCTGCAGCTCTGTGCTCCATGGAAAGCCTGTCCTGTGCCCTCAGGAGGGGACAGGCAGCCTCGGGGGCACTGCAGTCACTCTGTCTCCCCACCAACCTGCTCCCCTGCTGCCCCTCGGGGAAAGGAAGGGCTTTGAGCCATGTGAAGTAAACTTCCACCTCAGCAGGAGGGGAGGGCAGCAGCTGAGCCTGCAGCTTTCTCTCAATGCTGGAATAGTGTTCTGACTGTCTTTTACCTTGCCAAAGTGTTCAGTTCCAAATTCAAGACCTGCTTTGTGTTAGGATGCAGGTGTTACAGTGAGACTTTCCTTATGCTAGCTTAAACTCTTCTATTATTTAAAAGTTCTAATTTTGAGATATCAAGAGTACATGCTGGTTTAAGACTTGGATTTTAGCAGATCCAAATCCTTGTTCCATCTCAAACAATAGAAATAGCTGCTGCTCTAACTTTGCTGTATTTATCTTGGTTTCTTAAACTTTTTTAACTATTAAAGATATTTTTCATGTATATAAAAGCAGTCTTGGATTTAAATATTTGCAGATTAAATAATAAAGGTCTATCTGTTCAATGATTTCTCTTGAATGGTTCAAAAGACTTTGAAGTAATAAAACTGGTGACTTTAGGGAGAGCAGAGTGAAGAAACCTTCCAGAAATGCACTCTGCTTTCCTGTTTATATTTATCACTTACTTCAACCAGAGCTGACCTGCTATGAGCTTAAGAGGAATCTTCAGTAGACAGCTTGCCCATAAAATATTCAGCTCTCTTCTCATCAATTTGTCTTGTATGGAGAGCAGTTGGCAAAAGACTACATGTTCCTCCAGGGCTGCTCACTTTGTTTGGTCACTACTACATTACTAAGCAAAGCAGGAGATGGTAAACAGAAAAACAAAGAGATTCCATCTTCATTTTGAGGCTTTTTGGGTATATTTTTAGTTATTGCATGTCTTTCCATTACCACCTCCTCTTCTCTTTCTCCTCCTTTCCATCCCTTTCAACTAAATATAAAAAATAGAAGTATATTGACTTTTCATTTGTTTGTAGTAGGCACCAGTGCTACTCACCCCTTTCTCTCACTGGAGTTTTATACAAACCCTATGGAACTAGGAGCAGTTTGCACTTAGTTCCAAGGAATGTGTCTCTTTTCCTTCTGCTAGAAAAAAATGTTAACAGACATACATGATAAACAGTCAATAGAGAAGTAGCAAGATTATTAAAATTGCAGTGTAGAGGTGTCATAAAACTAATACTTGCTTAATTCATGCATTTTTTTAATGTAGCATTGTTTTTGTCACTGAAAGCTGATCGATTCAGCAACAGTGGATTCCAGCTCAAACAAGTGCCAGAACCGTAAGTACAGATGCAGCAACCACTGTTCTTATCCCACAGAAATATTTATTCAGTTTGGTCAGTAAATTATAGGAATTTTCAATGCTGAGAACTTGTACTTAGTACAACATCATCTTAATATTGACAACAACCACTTTGCCTTTTGTCAACATACAATGCAAAAGATGTATTAACTTGTTCACAATAAATTACAGTGTGATAGATGAAAAGAGCTCAATGACATCAGTAACTTAGGAACTGGTTACAGTTAGCTTCACTAACAGTATTTTTAGAAATGGTTTTCAATAGTAAAATCATTGCAGCCAAAGATAAAAAAACCCCACATACAATAATAGCAAGGAAATGCATTTTTGGAGCAACAGTGAGCTACCAGTAAACACTACATACAGTGATCTTCAAGGCACAAAGCAAAAAAACTGGGTATGGGTTTTTTTGCAGGTTGACAAATCAGGGAAGGTGACATTTTTTTGAATATAAAATAAATAAATTTTAAAAAGACGCATACAAAAGTCAGTAAGTCAGTCAAATAGCAAGGCTTTCACAGAATGCCACACTGACAGAACATTTGTGAATCCATTTCAGTCATGAAATCATGTTCACAGCTCAAATGACACAATCACTGAGGCAAGGGAACTATCACTTCAACATAATTAATGGGGAAGAAGCCAGACTCTCCATTTAACATCCCCTCATACCAATTCTCATCAATCTGATTGGTCAAAGTTATGACGTCCCCTTCCTTAAACCCAAGCTCGCCTTCATTTTCTGGCTCAAAGTCATAGAGAGCTTGGCAGCAAGGCTGATCCATGTGCACTGAAGAACCTGCCCCAGTGACAGAAAAAACAACCACATTAATTGAGCTTCACAGCATCCCACCAGCCACTAAGCACAAAACAAGGGGGCAGAAATGTAGCCCTGCTGTCATGTCAACAGCAACAGCTTTTCCATTGCTTTTACTCATTAACATCTGGTCCTTCTACATATAAAATACAAGATTAGTGATAATAAGCTTAAAACATAATTCTGTTTGTCCCTTAAGTTCAGATGCTACTCCTCATTCATTCCTAGTTGCCTTCCCTTTCAAAAGGATGTTTATCTCAGTCTGAGGGTTTGAGTAATCAGTTGTCAAAACCCATGTGCTCTGCCTGGAGCAGCTGCCAGAGGAATCGGAAGGGCAGGAGTTGAGGAAGTAGAAGAGTCAGCAGGGGAAATGACAAGGAATCCTTTAAACAAATGGCACTGCAGCACATCCATCCTATGGGAATACCTACCCAGGGAGAGGGCAGGGGCTCGTGGCCTGTCCTACAAGCCTGAGGCAGGCACCTGCATTTTCACAGCACTCGTGCCTGGCAGGAGCCAGGTTTCCAGCCTGTGTTAAGGCTTCCACCCTCACCTGAGCAGTGACAGCTCTGGGTTACTGCTCACTGAGCTCGTGTGCTCAAGCCCTTTGTTAACACATCTTCCATCTGAACTAAGGCAAAGGCTATGTGGGAACAAAGGCACCTGTCCAATTATTTTAGGGATGAAAACAGTTTTCTCATACAGTATCTGGCTGTTTTTGTGATTTGCATTGTTTATCCTATAAAGAGCTTAACTCCACATCACCCTTAAACATTCAAAAAAAAAAAGTTAACCTTATAAATGCAGTAAATACCTTTTTTTAAAGATATTCTCATGGAGGAGTGTTAATTAGCTTGGATTTGTGGTACCAATATATACGTAACATCTTCGTATTTATGAATAATTAGAATAAATTTTATTAGAATAATTTATGTTCAAATTGTAAAGCTCAGCTCTGTGGTCAAGGACTAGCCCATGGTTCAACTGTAGTTCAGCCATAACAGATTTTTTAAAAACATATGTAATGTATCCAAGTAAAAGTCTGGTAATTTGAAATACATTTATAAATGAAGAATAGGAAAAAAACCTTAATGCTTCTGCCTTGTAAAGAGGAGTACCACACCTTGTAGCACAACACCTCTAGAACACTAGAACTTATTTTAAATTATTCAGGTTGTCTTACTGGGAGCATTGCAGCAATACTCAAATATTCCAGTCTTGACTCTCCCAGCTGTCATTTTTTACTGGGTAAACCTGTGTGCAGCTGGTAATGCAACACAGATGGAATAGCTAAAATGGCAAAAATGCATTTTAATCTGTTAATCATGGCAATGCATAGGAAACTATTAAAAAGTAACTGTTTGGGCATTTTCTAGATAAAGGAATCAGGAGAAATCTCTTAAGGAATGCAGCTAACAACTAGTGGTGCTTACTCAGTGAGAACAGTCAGGTGAAAGGGTCTTTTAAATTCACAATAATACAATTGGGGGCAATATCTGGTGTCAAAACTGGAAAGAAGGAATTACTTTTCTCTTTTGTAGGTATATTTTACCCTTGATAGCAACAGAAGAGAGCTTTAATTTATAACAATGGAAGAGAAGTGCCAACAAGAGACTCAGCAAACCTCCCCAGAGCAGCCCTGTCACAATGCCAGACTCATCCTCTCCCTGTGGAAGGCTCAGGGTAGTGACAAAGTCTTACAAGACCCAACTAAATCAGAGCTACTCTAATACCCTGGTACAGGTGAAAGCTTGGCTGTCATATATTTGCTGAAACACTCCAAGCAGAAAAAGAGATGATGAGCCAGTTGCCCAGCAAAAATGGACTGATCATGTTTAAAACTGAAAATAGGCTGATTGTGTTTATAAATAGCTGAGTTATTTTCAGCCTTTGCCAAGGTAGAAGTGGTACCAGCTCTCTGGAACTGTCAACAGCAGAAGGTGGCGATCGGAATAATTGACAGAGTTCCTCACCTTCACCAGCTGCTCCAATGGGGCTAATTTGTTATTGCAAGCCAGTTAATTTCTGACAGTGAGGTACCTGATAGGAGATGGATCACATTTGGTTCATTTTAAGCTCCAAAGAACTGCAAAGAAACGTCTGGCAGCCTGCAAAGGTTTTTAAATAATGGTCACAGCCAGCACAACCGGTTTCACTCCAGGCTGTAGGATCAGTCAAAGTCTTCATTAGAGTCAGGCAGCTGCTGCTACTGTAAAATGCAATGAGACACAGCTTCCCTGACAAAGGTACGGGGGCAGCACTGCCTGACAGTGTGCAACACTCACTGCTTAACATCACAGAACTGCTGGCACCACTCCCACCTTTTGCTGTCCATTAAATACTTGCACATATGTTGCAGAGGTTTCAGCTGAATAAATTGCACTCTTCTATTTCTGCAAACAGGGTTTATGTTAATTTGCAACTCCATACGCATCTCTTTTATTTCTCTAGTTTAGTTCCCTGTCACAGTCAAAAAAGAACTGTCATTAATTTCCAGACCACTCAGATCTAGACAGCACAAAATGAGGGTAACCAAGAAGCCATCTGTGATTCCTGGAGTGTTACAGGATGGAACCAGAATGCCATTCAACGATGCTTTGGGGTTTTTGTTTGTTTTCCCCAAAGGGAGGGAGTAACTGCCTGTACCTGCATCTACTCTTCCATACCATGCTGTATACATCAGGTAGCAAGACTGTACTTTAATAATCACAAACTGGAAGCTTGCTAAGATAATTAATCCCAGTCTCCCTCATAGCTGAAGTGAGTAAACACTTAGATGCTTATGTTAAATTCCAGCATGTGGCAACCAGATACATATATTTCATATCACAGTCAAAACTGACAAACAAACAGAGTGAAAGGCATGATGTAATACAGCAATTAAAGAGTTCTAAAATGAGCCAGACGATGCTCACAGCTGCAGCTCATTAATGAGGATAACAATGAATTAGAACTAGAGATTTTTTTATCTGCCTTTACTCGAAGCAGCCTAGTAACTCCCAATACCATAAAAATTAGGTTTATGTGAATCTAGCCCTGCTAATGTGTGCCAGTCATAAGTAGTAAATAATCCTCAAATGTTAGAGACCATACAAAGGAAAATACCATTTCTGCTCCAAGAAGCTGATACTTAACTTGAAAAAATATTGTGAAATGTGGGAAAAGTAATTTCCATGCTCAGAACTGAACCATGGCAGCTGTGCTGAATGTGTCACATCTTGCTTTGAACTGTCCTGCAGAGCTCCATGGGTTTGCTGAATACCAAGACACTACTTACCTTGAGGGACAATACCAGAGAAATGAAAGATCTGTATTTTGATAGGGTCAATATGGAAGCAGGGAAAATGAAGCATGAAGGTACTTTTTTAGTGTAGGATGGGGAGGTCAGTTTTTTAAACAAAAAGAAGATGATTATAATGGTATCTCCACACCTTATGGAGACTTTAAGACATTTAGCAGTTTTGCTTAGAACTGCCTGGTTCTCATTTCTAAATCACAGACCATAAAAAATCTAATCTGTTTCATTATTCCAATTTTAAAAAGGGACAGAAAGGTTTTCCCATTTATGAGCAGAGCATATTGAGCCCACTGTAGTTCACAGAAATCCATATGGACAATGTTTGAGTAGGAATAGGAAAACTAAAGAGAATTATTTCAGTGATGGTTTGTACCTGCTGGGGAGGTAAGCACAGCAACCACAGCTTCTTCAGGAGGAAAAAACAGGATACACAGTCCTTCTAATGTTACTAGCAACACTTAAGTATGGCAACAATTATTACATATATCCTATTTCTCCTTTTCATCTCTTTTATGGTGGTTTTATTTCTTTTCCATTCTGACAGCAGTAAGAGAGTGAAGCAGTGACAACCCCTCATTCAGTGAAATGCAAACAGTTGGTGCAACTGTCCATGAATGGAGCCAGTGAATGGAAGTGCCTCACTCCTTCCCTATCTTAGTGACCAGTGGTCATTTATTTTTCAGTTTTCACTGACTTTTAGCTAATTAAAACTGAGACTTTTCTTTAACTAAGTGGGCTGGAAGCAATCTGGAGAAGTCATCGTCTGTCTTTCTCCCAAAGGCAGGATTGATTATCCTTAAAGAACGTCTTGGAACAACTGCTGGATGGCAATGATAAACCACTGTAATGTGGTTTGACACACTAGTTTATACACAAATGCTGAATCTGAATCTCCTTTCTCCACTGTACATGCAAAACAGAGGGGAAAAAAAGCCTATATAACTTGATAAGTAGCTGATAGGGCCAAGAAATTTTATGGCATTTTTTAATAAAGTTGCTATGTTTTTGCTACTTTCATCCAGATGTGCTGTTAAAACACCAAGGAAGCCACTGCTCCCTGCAAACATCTCCAGTGCTTTGGATGAAATGTGTCCTTGTGCCACAAGTCTTAGGAACCACTGGTGTGACCTGAGAGAATGTGCACAGGGGGTTGTCTCCCTCCATCCCACATTTGACAGCAACACAAAAATCTCATCTTAGCATTCAGGCAGCATGAGGAGTTTCAAACAAATCAAGGAATCAGATCTCCCTGGGTGGATTTGTGCTGCCAAACTGCTGCAAGTGCCCTTCAGGATGGATTGTATAATGGTTTCCTCTTGTAGCACAGTGCAAGAAAATTAAAGAGACATTAGAAGAAGCATAAAGTTACAGCTCCAAGCTTTATTCTTTCACTTTTAGTTCTCTCATTTCTCTCCCAAGAACCTTTAAAAAGAAACAAGACTGGAGGGAAGAAGAAATCGGAGAGTTAGGGAAAAATAAAAAAAAGCAACAAACCTTCAGGAAAAGATCCTAGATACCATGCCAAGTACAGAAGGGAACCTTGGGATCACTACTTCTCCTCTATCTTCCTTCCAAATAATGTTTATGGAAAAATCTCAGTTTTTTTCATTCTCTTTTCTTTGCATATTGTCATTTGGGTTTTGTTTGGGGTTTTTTGTTTATTTGGGGGTTTTATTGGTTTGATTTTGTTACTGGGCTCATCTCATCATACAGTGGAGTCATTAAGCAGATAGAGCAAAATAGTTTAATTATGAGATGAGGAAAAGCTATTTCAATGAGTAGTGTAACCTTACTGATTATTACTATTCACACAACTTTCAAAAGTTGACCTTTTTTTTTTTTTTTGTGAAATCAGGGTCTAATCAAAGGAAAGAGTCCTAAACCCACACCAACAGGTACCTAAGTACTTCAGTTCATTAATTGGTGCATAATTTAGGGACAGTAAAGGTAAAAGATGTTAAAATCAGTCAGGGTGGGAGTCATCTCTCTGAATTTTACATAGCTAATATTTGAGATCCTGTACAGATCATTTATGCTCTCAGACTGTGGAGAAAAACTAGCACCTGGAGATACTCCAGACTGTGATCAAACACACCCACTGTAGGCATCTGTCTTTGCAAGAAATGAACTGTTTTCTGCGAGTGCCTCTCCCTCTCTCTCCTCCCACCCTCAGTGGCAATTCAGAGACCTAAAAGACCAAGCAGAATGCCACACCTAAACTTCAGATGGGTGAGAGTCTGTTGAGAGGAACCCTGCTTCACAATTCTGTTTTGAAATCTGGGAAACAATCTGGAGTCAGATGCACAGATACCGATGCCTGATGGATCCACTGTTCTCACGGTGCAAGAAATACCTCAAGCAACAATCTGGCAAAACATCTCGAGACACATTCATCCTGTGGTGACAGACTTACCTGATGATTTTATGGAAGAACTGTAGGCAATCCCATTGTGCTGCTGATTATCACCAATTTCCAGAGTTGTAGTTATTACAGGCTTTGGCTTAAATTCACGCTTAGGCCGACTAGATGCTACATTTATTCTGTAACACAGAGAAGAGCAGCCAGAGATTTACTTAAGAAGAAAGAAGGAAGAAATACTTGCAGAATTTAAGCTCAGGTTAAATGCTTTGCTGTTGGAAAAGTGGAGTATGAAAATCTTCTGCTGGTTTTGGTTTTAGGTTTCTTTTGGTTGGTCTGTGTTTTGGTTTTATGGCCTTGGGTTTTTTGGTTGGTTGGTTTGTTTTGGGGTTTTTTTTGGGGGGGAGGGTGTGTTTTGACTAAAAGCTGCCCAATTCTTGTGCAATACTTGAATTTCAACAAGCCCCTAATTTATTTAATACTTTAGTCCTGTTGACAGAGGCATAAAGCTTAACAGCCTGAGTTTGAGAAGTGATGAGCACCCACAGCTGCCACTGAGTTCAGCACAAGCTGCAGGAATGAGCTCTCTGGAAAGCTCAACTGCAAATGACATATGGAGAAACACATCCAGGACAGAGGCCCAGGGACTGCATCTCCCACGTGGCCCTTTTATCAGGGAAAGTGGGAAACAACCATTTAGCCAGCAAAACTGTCCAGTACCTCTTGCTGTGTGTGCCACAGCTGAGAGCTCCCTGTCCCCCTGGCCCCTCCGGCCGGGAAGGCACAGGGTGGCTGCAGACACAGCTGCCCTCATGCCCACAGCCCCCACAGCCACCCCAAGCAGTTTCCTTGACTCTGCCTGCACCACAGGGACACTCAGGTCTCTGGTTCTCCGAGTGACAACATTAACGACAGCAGCATTTCTCCCTTCTCTTAGGATGACACAAAGTCATGGGCCTTCCATACATATGTTACAGCACAGCTCTGTTCCTGGCCAGCTGGCTGGCTCCTCACTGTGCTGTAGAATTTTGTTATACCCCTTAATCTCAATAAAAACAGGCCAACTTCCAAGCAAAGCCTCCAAAACACAACTCAAAGTATGCAAGTTGGAATAAACCTCCAAACAAAGGGAGGCTGTCCTCATTAACCTCCACAGATGGGAGAGACTCTGCACACACTCAGAGCTCCCTGGGCAGATCCTGTGTTACATTAAAGTCTCCCAGCACAGCAAGAAGCTGCCAGGTGGCAAGGGTTTAAAGCCATGGAGCTCAGTCTGGCACAAAGCACAGCAAACGTGCATCTGGGAGGTGGTGCTACAAGATCTCTTGCTTCAGTGACTTTCCAACGTTGTGAACCTCAGCTGCCAAAGAGGTTCAGCATTTTCTGAGGGGTTCAGTCTTACCGGTTTTGCAGCTTGCTCTGCAGATCCTCCAAAATTTCTGTGGATTGTTTATGGTAATCTAGTGCTGCTTCTACAAACACAGCCAACTGGCTGACTTGTTCTACCTGAAAGACGGAGAGGAAAATAGTTGTGAGGGCACTGCAGTGCATTCAGCTGAAGGATAAACAAACAGATCATTTAAAACAGACCTGGTATCCCAAAAGACCACAGTACCTTGTAGAGGTTGTTGGAAAAGAGCACATGTGATTCTATCAAAGAAACTGCCAGTTGGAAGCTGAACAAAACTGAGGTGTAACTTCTAGGTCACTAACTCAGGGCAGGGTCCTTGAGTCATTTCCTTTCACAATGTGCAAATCCCTTCTGCTTTCAACTTCCAAGCCAGATGTCTGTCAACACCCAAGCCCAAACCATATAATAGGACATGACCCCTTAGCAGGTGAAAGTGGAGCTTTTCTGATCAATGCTGGAAGAAATTACACTGTGACAGCTCTTATGACTCAGACCCATTAGTGTTTGTTATCAATGTTTACAAATTGCAGTTCTGAAATGATCTGGACTTACCTCACTAGATGGCAGCATTTATAAACTGATAAATGAAACATGATTTATCTACTTGGATTTAAAATGTATTAGCCAATCATTCAAAAATATGAACGATGAGGAAAGGGAGAATGTGAAGGGGATGGAAAAAACAAAATATTTTTATTCATGAGGTAACAAATAATCTCATTCCCCTAACACAAGCTGAAAAGTTCAAGATGTATGGGGTATGGAGCAGTAACAGATATTTGTCTTCTTCAAGACAACATTAAGAAGACAGACCCCAAGAAGTCTGACATCTTTCCATTCCATCATGATGTCTTCAGACATTGGATCATAAGAAAATATCTGAGTAAACTTTCTACAAATGTTTTATGGACCCATGGCAATTCTGTGTTATACTTAGTCTGCTTTTACTCAGTTAAAAAGGTCATTAAAAATTCTGCCAGGATTCCAAGAGAGCCAAACACTCTCACATAGCACAAAGAAATGATATGCACAGAACCAAACCAACAGCTGATACAATTCCATCACAGTCAGAAGAGAGTAATATAAATACAGCTGAGGACAACACACAACGTGCCTGGGGTTTGGATTGGTGGTCAGAGAAAATGGATAAAGGACTGTCCAAACAAGCCAACTAAGAGCCAGGAGAAATATGGAGTTGTGGATTAGGAGAAGAGAGAGAGAAAGAGAGACTGAGAAAGAGCCAGAAAAACTTGAGGGACTAAAAGCTACTTAGGAAGATGAACCTGGGACTGGCTGTGTGGGAATGGCAGGAAGATGGAGCTGATAAGAAGTGCATGCAACAGTGTCGATGTGGGAGGTCTGGAACTGGCTGTGCAGAAACCTGAGAAAGATGGGGATCAGGATTGAGCCTGGGAAAAGCACCTGGCAACACGGCTGGGAACCAGAGCTCAGAGAACAGACTTCAGGGCAAGAAGACCAAGAGAGGGAGACACTTGGGGAACTGGAAAGCATCAGAAGGAAGTGATTGCAGTTAAGATCTCTGCAAACACAGTGAGACCATTTGGGGTTAGACAACAAGGCTGTAATGAGAAGTTTCGGGAGGACAGACAGACTGGGCCAGCGTGAACATGGAAGGCAAAGAGTTTTTTTTAAACAGAAACAACAGGAAATGGGTATGGAAAAAACTTCAGAGGGATAATCAGTTCACCCCCTCCCAAAGGCAGAGTTAGTTATACCAGAATGCAGAACTCATCTGTTTTCTAGTGGCTGAGCTAAACCAGTTGAATGCCTGCACTGTTTTATCCTCAGTTCGGTTCTCTGACAAATGATAAACAGTACCTGAAACATTTCTCAGCTGCCTATGCAAGGCAGAATTATAAAAGCATGCATCCACTGCAACCAGGCAACTGGTAGAGCCTACAGTGGAACAGTACTGAAATTGTTGATAAGAGCATGTTCCAGCTTTTGCTGCCCTCATTAACTTGCCCTGGTAAAACAGCAAGAGCCTTAACTGCCTAACACTGTACACTGCTGTAACAAATGTGTCCCACTTACAAACAGTCCAGGAGCTACAGGCTGGTTTAAACTGGGTGTGCATAGAGGGGGAAGCTGCTTGCAGTTAAATATTCCCACTTTGCAGCTCCTCCCTGTTGCAGTTTGCTCACAGAAGAAAGACAGCACACTTCTTACTTTGGAAGGGTGTTGTCTGTGATGCTGCATCTACAGGAGAGGAGAAAGCTTTGGAATAAGCTCAAATAGGTCCAGTTCTCTTTTCCTACAATTCCATGATTACTCAGGAGAAAGCACATCCCGCTATTCCTTTGTGTGTGGACAGAAGACAGGATTATCCTGAATGGCCACAGCTGCTCCTTATTTAGACATAATTTCATGATGGACTTGGACTCCGAGCCAAAGTCCACATACCTGAGCCCAAGCCACAAACTCACTCTATGGACTTTGCAGAGCCAAAGAGTAATAGTAATGATTTTCAGAGGTAAAGTCATTCAGAGACTCCATATCAGCAGCAAAGTTTTGACTATAAGTGAGCTAGAATTCAGAAAGCACAGAGGGTACATGCCCTTGCTTTACTTTCAGCAGCAGATCTTGACTATACCAATTTCCTGACCTTCACCCTCTCACTGACCAAACTACATTTTACTCTCAGCTAATCCTCCTTGTGGCCTCTGTGACCATCTTGTCTGAGTCACTGTATCTCCAGAAGAAATTCCTGAGTTCTTGAGTTCTCCCATTCCCTGCTGTGCATTATGTTCTTCTCTGACAGGGGATTTAAAAGTGGGAAGAGGCAGAGTTTCTGCTTTCAGACCTTACCTCCTGTGAAGGATGGGACCGGCTTTAACCAATCCCACACATTTGCCCCTCCAGGATGTAGTGCAGCAAGCAAAGATGTAGCACAGACTTACATCATTTTCTAAGAAATTGAACATGCTTCTTTCAGCCAGTTCCTTTGACTCTTCAAATTTTTCTACTGCTTGTTTAACTTCTTCATCCGGTATCTTCCCAAAACGCTTCTTTTTATAATCATAATCCAAGCGGCGTCCTTCCAGTTTCTTCAAGTGGTGCTGAAAGAGACAGAACATTCATGAGAAGGACCAAATGGGACATGCCCAAACAAACACATTGTGATTTAAGGAAATATTAGTGGTGGTGAAAATATATGCAGACTTAAAGAAATACAAGGCTCAGAGGTTTGTACAGTCCATCCCTCTGACGCAAGGCAGCACCAGGTAAGTGCAGGGCCACATACATGAATGAAAGTTTAAATAAAGAGCCCTTTGGTACCACCTGGGGCACTGGCTACCTTGACCTGCCAATCTTAGACATCCACCTCATGGACTTCACTAAATGTGAAACAGTTCAGATTCTCTGAGCTGTTGAGAGAAGCAGGATCCAACCTAAATATTTGTGTGTCACCATATTCTACATGTAATTCAATTTTATGTCTTGAATTATCTGCAATATGACAGCTAAAAGTTAAAGGGCTACATTCCCCTCATAAAGCAGTGCTCCAACAAATCTTGTATCCCTGCTGTCCTTGTTAGGTATCAACTTGACACGTCTATCTGATACAACTACACAAGCTTTTCTGTTGCCAAAAATCATGGGACTGACAGACTCACAGACTGGACTCAAAGTGACAGTACAAAATGCTCATTAAAGCTAACATCAAACGATTTCCTTTCATCAGTTCAGAAGAACACAACAGAAAACAGCTATGCATCAAAGGAGACAGCTACAGACATTACTGCTATCTTTTTGCTATGCTTTCCACATTCATTTATGTGTAAACAAATAAAATAACTTTCATTTCTGCATTTCATCAGGGTTTTAAATTGCTTATTACCCAAATCCATTGGAATCAACAGACTCAAAGACTGCCTGGCTTTCTTTGAATTGTCACATTGTAAACAAAAACACTGAAAAACTTAACTCTAAAGGTTAAAAATGTGTTCCTTAGCGTCCTATATTTTCCCTATAGTGGCATATGGCACTTCAACATTTTATGACACTATTCAGATCATTCTGTGTTTGCCCTGAAAAGCCTTTTTTAACAGTTATATTCATTCTCCATTATAAACAGCTTTAGGCTGACAGAGATGATAAGATAGGATAATCACAAGCAGTAAATCACAGCCCACTCACATGCAAATAAGCATTAATAAAAATGTTCATTAAAATAAAACAGCAGAAAAATAAAGAATATAATTCTCTTCAGTATCCTTGTACTGACTGTACAAGCAATATAGCAAATTGAATAAGTTAGACAAGGGAGAAATAGCCAGGCATTGATTCTAAGCAGATTTTGTCACTGTTTTGCTAGAGAGAAAATCTATTACAACAAGATTTCTTTACCTTATTGCTTTCAAGAAAAATATCTCAGGGAACTAGAGTTTGATTTGACTCTGATTATTGGTAAGTGAAGCTTTACCCTGGAAAACTTACCCCAATCTCTTTTAAATCTTTGTCCTGCAGTAACTGTAGAGGATCAATAAAATTTTGTTTGACATTAATATCAAGCGAGTCCTTCACTTCTGCCATTTGCTTCATGCTCTCACCAGCATCCAGTAGTGCAAGGCCTGTGGTAAAGAATAAGCTCTTAGATCTCAAGATATTTAAAAGCAGAAAAATTGTCTTTTAAAACAGCCATTTCAAATAGGTATCTTTGTACCTGCTGCAGCCCCTTGAAGAGTAAAAAAGAAAATAATGCAAGTTATGCTTTTTCCCTATAGAAGACTAGAACTAGAAAATATTTGTTCTGAATTACATTTCTGGGGGTTTTTTTCACTGACAGATGTCAGGGGAAAAAATTCTTCTCCCTACTGTATTTGCATAGGTAATTATTAAAAAAAATCATCCAGTGTTAGTGGTTATTTCTTTCTACAAGAATTTTTTCCCTTAGTTTGCTTCTCAAATTGAGTATAACCATTTCTATATAAAGGTTAAAAGAAATAAACTGCATTTAAGAACCACCCTAAATTACTTAGGTTTGGCAACTCGGAAACTAAAACTGTTAATAACAGGGATGATCAGACAGGCTCAGTGACAGTGTTATCAAACCCACCTGCAACAGAGGAGGACAAATGTGCAGGAGCATCCTGTTTCTGAGCTGTATCAATCATCCCCTGATCCCTGCACTTAACCTTCCCTCTTACCTGCAGTGGCCCACTACACAGCTTATGTCAGTGAGTAATATTTTGCAAAGAACTTTATGCTGAAATATTGGCAGAGGAGATGCACAAACTCACCAAACATAGAATCATCGCCCAGCTCTCTGCCATACCGTATCATGCAGTCTCCCAGGAGTCCCTCTGTCTGGGGGTAGCCTGTGGTTTTAACTTGTCCTCTGATCTTTGACATAGTGTTCAGCATTCCCAGCTTGGCTCTGTATGCTAAGAGGGACATAGAAAAAGAAAAGAAAAAAAAAAGTGATAAAACCAGTTTTAAAACTAATGTATTTAAAGCAATAAATCATTTCACAAGCAAAATAATGAAGTAAGTCACTAAGCTCATCTGAGACTGGTAATTTTTTTGTTGTCAGTACCTCATAGTCCCAAAGCTGAAATATGCCATTCAACAATATGGGTCATATGAATCTGGTTTTTATTCCCAACTGAAAAAGCATCATTTCTCCAGGCAAATATTCACCAACACTCACATTCCTCTAATAGTCCTGCTTGGGAGCTCCCTGATTAGAAATATTGCAGAAAGCAAATGCAGAATAGATACAAGCACAGCCAAAGCCAACTTCCTACTCTCTCTCCTCTTGCTTAGAACAACTTTGCAGAACTCCAGACAAAAACCTCACAATGATGACCTAATTAGCTTTTATTTACCTAGAATTAATTTCCAAGTAATAAAGCACTGTTCATCAAAATCCAGCACCTATTGTTCTTATCCTACCTGGATTTGGCTGAAGATACTCCGTGGATTTGGACAGAAGCTCTGTTACTGCTTTATTAGTAACATCAATTTTCTGAAAAAGAAAAGAAAGTCTACTATGAACATTAAAAAATACACAAAAAGGCAAGGGGAATTTAAAAAAGCACATAACAACTGTAAAAGCAGAAACTGGCAGTAATGTTGTTTAATTTTCAACACAACTCATCATGTTTGGATAGCAAACATGTCAATGTCATGTAAATTTCTGAACATGGATTTAAACTAAAAAATACAACCTTTGCTCAGGAGAAAATCCGGCCCAAGTAGTTAGCTTTTTATCATTAATTTTATCAGATGCAAAGGCTTTGTGATATTTACAAAGTCTCACTAACACCGCAGACTTCTCTCCCACATAACTCCCACATAACCAGAGGAAGAAGGTTCCTCCTGATGCTCTGCATCCTTCTTGGAGGAATTTCTCTTCACTGTGAGAGATGTCAGTGGAACCTGATCCTCTGCTCAAACAGCCTTTGTGGATGCCTCTTCTCCCTTGGCTGAGCTGAAGAGGCTCAAGGTTAAATTAGCATTTATCCTTTTATCTTCCTGTTTGGAAGCACATTATAGGGCTTCCTCCCCCAGGTAAATCTACAATACCATCCAATCACTTGAAACATGAAGTATTTTTGATTCTGCAACAGCTTAATATTGAAAAATATAATGTGACTTTTCTTACCCTTTCCATCTCTTGAAATTCCTCATCTAACTTTGTTCCTTCTGCTCCGCTTATTTTTTCACTGAATAACTGTAAAAAGATAAATTTAACACAGAAAAAAAAGGTATTGTTATTTGATTACAGAATAAATATCTCTGAGAGTTACAGGAATTGACTCCAGATCAGAAAATAGCCAGTGTCCATTTGAGGTAACTATGCAGGACAAGAGTAAACAGTCTTGGAAATGAAGCACTCCCTTCAAGAGAGACAAGGATACCTGATACAAATTTAGAACAAGCAAACAAAAAATGATTTCTCATGCTTGAAGAGTTGGTACTCTACTGGCATGACCTACAGCAGATTTCAGCACAGGGACCACAGCTGGACTGCAGGTAAATCCAGAGTCATCTTTTCAAGTATGTCTCTGCAGCTCTGTACTTCCGAGTACCCTCTGGCCCCGTGTGCCAGTAGGTTCAGGAACTCCCATTCCTGCTGCTGGGACCTGTGGGCAATTCTGTGGAAGGGAACAGACTCGTGAAAAGTGCTTCACTGTGACTCTCCTGTGAGACTGAGCACCTTTCTGATCAAAATAAGGATGCCAGGTGTTCTTCAAAAACTCAAAGCACCCATTTCAGATAGAAGATTTCAGTAAACCTTCTGAAAAGACTAAAAGTTATCCAACTTTTGGGTGAAAACTCCAGGCTGTCAGACCTGACAGTGGTCCTCACTGAGTAAATCATGGCCAGGAATAAGCCATGAGCAGAACTCAGCCATCTGCTTCTTGCAGGGCATGGTACCTGCACGGTGACAACACGAAAAGAAAGCCAGGTCCTCACCCAGTGTGACACAGCCTCTGAAAGCATCACTCCACTATGACAGTGATTTAACACACATTCAACAAACATTGAATTCCTTCAAAAATACCTAACCTTTCTCTGTTTTAATTGACTTTTATCACTGAAACTGTAACAGTGGAGTGTAAAATTCAGGCCTAGCTCACTGAGTGCTGGTGTTCCCCAGACCTGTCCCCAATAAGCGTTTTGTTTGTCCTCAGCACTTTCTAAAAGGGAATTAATCTCGCTGAATTCGAAGGCCCTTGGGGACTTGCATAACCTGAAAATGGGTCAGGGCTCTCAGCAACACTTCCCAATGGTTCCCTGTTCTCAGCACAGGTGAGGGGGGAGTGCACTGCCCTGCCAAAAACCAGTGAGGAGCTGATGAAGCAGAGCTGGGAGCTCAGCAGTGGCTGACCTTGCATCAATATCACCACTACCACAGAGCCAGAGAACAGTCCTGCTTAAGGGAAAATGTGAGTTCAAAGAGAGACATACAGCTAATTATTTCTGTTGGCTTTACAGCACACTCACAATCTTCATGTTTAATATGCCAAGCAGCGCACACACTTGTCAGGATCATTTCTCTTCCCGAGCACTGACAGAACGAGCACAAAAGCAGATAAAACAGATGGAGAAGCCCAAGTACCAGTGAGTTCCTGCAGGTCATCATCTTGCTGCTGTAAGACATGACAGCAGAGAAGTGACCTGAGGTCACACATGGAGCGGGACACTGCCCTGGTCTCTGCAGGAATGTCTGAGGAGTCCTTGAGCAGACAGAGAAAGGTGCATGACAAGGCTGCATGAAAAGCAGGAATTGCTATCAGAAATTCTGCAGCTCCTCTACAACAGCAGCTTCTGTCTCCTTTCTGTGCACTGTTAATTCCAAAAATAATCAATGCCATCTTCCACAGCCTCACACATGTCTTCTTTCTCCAGCAGGCAAGGAGGAGATCTGTGGTTTCTCAAAACCTTTTCAAAGGCCGAGTGCAGTGGGGGAATTACCCTTCTCAGGCTTAAGCTGCAAAACCCACATTCAGTAGCAGGCCATAGCTGTCCCATCACAGATAATCCATTTATATGTTGGTGAAAAATAAACGTAATGAAGTAACATGATTGCTTGACTGTGAAAGCATAATCAATAATAAAATTCTAAATCTATTTAACAGTGACTTGTGAATGCAAATCCACAGAGCCAACCACAGGATCTGCAGATACTGTTTCATACAGACTCTGAAGACAACCTAACACACACCTACACCTGGGGAAAAAAAGGACTGATCATAAGAAAAAGAATTTTGTTAACACGCTTGCCTGGTTCTATGCAAACATTAATGAGAGTGCAGCTCCTAGCCCAAGGACACACTTCTTCAGTGGTATTTACTCTGAGCTCTAATGTCCTTTGAAAAATGATGCCCATAAAGAACGATTCCTTAAAGTCTGTAAGTTGTCTGAACTACCAACAGCAAAAATTGGTATAAATTTCTAATGATTATAATTAAATTTTACACCTCTACAATTTACTTCATATTAGTTTAATTGGAAATAGCTGTACTAGTCATACATTTAGGAACAAAAAAGCTTTTGTTCTGATCATACTGAATTTAGGGGTTGTAAAACTAGCATCACCCTTCTCACAATTAAAAGTCACAGAATACCAAATTAATTATTGAAAATGGGTGCACAAAGGAGACAGCTGCTGAGTTTTAGTTCCTGACTATTTGCTGAGCATCATTTACATGCATTATATCAAGCTGCAAAATGCTTTGAACATAAATAGAAGATACCCAGCTGAGGGGCTATGTAATTACATGGCAATATCTATCAGGCTTTAAGAGTCACCTAATCAGAGACAAAACTGCTACCATCACATAAGGCATGCACTCTGAGGGGGCTTGGAATTTCTTGTACAGGAAGAATCCTTCAGCTCCGAACTCAGAACCTGGGCACCGTGGATTCAGCACCTTTTGACTAGACAGGGCCACTGTGAAAAAAAAACCAGCTCCCACCACGGGGGCCACCACTTCTTTACTGCTCCACTGCAGGTCAGAAGCTAAAGCCTTTCATTATCCTGTTTCTGGTGAAGCTAACCAGGTTTCCTCTGGATCAAAACCTACACCCAGAGAAGAGCTCTGCAATAGGAAAGATTTCTTCCTCTCAGGTGTCTGTACAACTCCCTCTATCACACTAGAAATATTAGAGTTAGTGGGAGAAAGAAACAAGCAACAAAGTTAAATTATGAACATGAAAACACTTCCCAATCACTTCTATCAGCCATTTGTGTTATCACCTCTCATTTGAAGCTATGCATGATAGCAAACTACCTTGGACTGTAAAACTTGCATGCTCTATATAATAAAGACCTTTTTGCCTGAAGAAACACTGCAGTTTGTACACAAATGCTCCTTGCTTGCTACTTCTTGCTAGATCCTACTGTTCTTTTTAATATTGAAAAATTAAATATGACGTTGTATTACAAACAATCTGAAAGTCTCTGGTGCACACATGTAGAATTTTATATGAAGAAAAATCTGGAATAGAACAAATAGGCTTTGAAAGGAACCCCTCCAGATATTATGATTTCTATTTTAGTTCTGTATATCCAGCTACAGTTCAAAATGCAATCTGCAATTTTGCTACAGTCTTAAAAGACTAAGTATTCATCTGCTAAGGCATTTATATAACAAGAAATTCTCTGAGAAAAGATTTTTCTATAAACCTATCATTGGGATTTTGTTCTCGTGATAGTTCTTTGTTATTCTATTTGTTTTCAGATAATATAATTTTCTTTTGATGTGTTTTGTTATGATGAAGCATTGCCCCAACCCTGGCAGTACTCAAGGCCTTCTCCAACCAGGTTTTGAACAATCTGGTCTAGTGGGAGGTGGCCCTGCCCACGGCAGGAGGGGTAGGGAACAGATGACCTTTAAGGTCCATTCCAGCCCCTCAGCATTCTGTGATCCCATGAGCACAGCACATGAGCTGCCCATACTTTAAAGTAAAATCTACAGCTCACCAAAACTCTGAACTAAAAAAAGTCTCAAGATTTAAAATAAAAATACTGAAAAATTATGTTAAGAATTTTAAGATTTAGCCCTATTGCACAGGGATAGTACAGTTCCCCATTGTTATATGGATTATAACAAACAAGCTTCAGAAAAATGCCATATTTTACTCATGTTTTGTACATCATATCCACTGAGTTACAGTACTTTTTCATACTTCACTGTGGAAGGTTACTGAATATAAGACTTAACTGCCAAAACTATCCCAGATCAACAGAGAGCTGATAAAACTCTCAAAACAATTACCCTATTTTTTTTTTAAATATATCCACTGGGTATTTTATAATACAAGTCAATGGGATTCTTGCCAGCCAATAATTGCACACATACTCTGACCTTCTGTTTCACTTGTTTTGCCTTTCTTTTGCAGCACTCATTAACTAGGATTGAACCACCACAGTTTTTTTGTTGTTATTCAGCTACTATTGAAAGAAGTGGCTGGCCAGCAAAACTCTCTTGTACATACCTGGCCAGGAAATCAGCCCATGCTATTTAAAGGCTGAATGAAAGGTATCATATTCTATTAAAGACTTAAGAGCTTTTAATGACTTCGTAAAAAGTTATAGCATTTATTTTGTTCTGAAGGACCATCTGCTGAAATTATCTGTTGAAACTTTAATGGGATAGAAAATTCCTACATTTGTCATAAATATGCACGCTGTCAAACCCATGAGGCAAAACCTAGATTTTTTTATTCCAACAAAAAAAAAGCCAAGGCTATGAAAAGATTTTAAATTTATTTCCCTCTCTCTCTAAAAAGGAAGCAAGCAATCAACTGGGAAAATGAATAGATTCATCCCAAAGTTAACACACAGAGAGCCAGGAAATAATGTAACTGTATGGCTCCATTTCCCATAGAAACAGAACTGGGCCAAACTGCACAAATGCATTAAATACATCTTAAATACAGTACTTAGTACAAAATGCTACATTCCAGCATGGTTAACACATCATAGTTACGCTTCTCTTAATAAATCATTAAAGTTCCAGCCATTTCCCTGCAGCCATGTAAGTGTTTGATTTGGTTTAATGCAATGTGACAATACTAACAGCTTTCTCAAGAATCTTATTTAAGCCTGTAACAAACAAAGGGAAGAATAAGGTGGCTGGCAAGGCAAAGTTGAATCTCCTTGCAGTGTTCAACCTCCTGAGGGAAGGGAGAGATTTTCTTCTTTGTCCTCTTCCAGAATGCTCTATCAGATTAGAGACTGAGATTTCAGCCTCTTTTCTAGATCAAAAGGAGTTTAACCTCAAATATCTGTAATTCCCTGTTTTGTGCTTCCAAGTTCTACTACAATGCTACGTATATTACTTGTTTATCTTCTTTCCTGACTGCTATATTTCATATAAATTGCTAACTCCCACACTCAAAAAGAAGGTTACTAATAGTTCATGTAGTGCAGACCAAGAACTTGTACCCACAACACAGCTTACTTAAAGTCTTGCATCCTGGTACACCTTTAAAGGAGTGCACGCTGGCAGAGCCAGCTGCACAAAGTTTGCCACCATGATAGAAAAATATACTTTAAAAAAAAGAATAAAATATTCTGCTTTTCTGACTAGGTGAATGGGCAGTTAATAGACACATCTGTGATTGACTTCTAGAGATTTTCTAAAGGTCTGGATGCTCAGAAGAAGTGCCCCACACTGAGAAACTAAACTAAGATGCACATTTTCAAATACAGATCTAAACAAAAAAAATAAAGAAACACAGTACTTGGCCCTTGGGTACAAAATCATCTGCAAATGAAAATGGGTAATATATACCTAAACAGGTATTTCCTCCTAAAATATCCCTACAACAATAAAACAAATAAACAAACTATAAAAGTGTATTGGTGCTTGGACCTGTCCTTTTAATGACACTGACACAGCTCATTCTATCCTAATGCTTTGGAGAAAATACAAATCCCTCATTTTGGAGGTTAAGCACTAAACGACAGCAGGAACTCTTGAGTCGCCTCAGTACGCTGTGTTTTCAAAGAAAACAAAAATTCTCTTGCTCTGATGTACTTTAAAGAAAAAAAGATTTATTCTGCCTTCCAAAATAAATAGAGGGTCTACTACAAAGTGCAAATGTTTCAGTCACACAAACACAGAGCACTCTGGCTCACCTCCAGCAAATCACTGAAGTTCATCCTCAGTAGGTGCTGAAGTGCTTTGCTGGATGAAGCCCCGAGTGCTCGGCACCTCGCAGTGCTCAGAGGGTCATCACCTTCACATAAAGTATTTTGTAACTTTTTCTTCTACTAAACTTTCAGCTAACAGTGGCACAGATTTCCCCAAAGCACTTGGTAAAATGGTAGAAAAGATTTCTGACAGCAGCAGAGGGAACTGGGTTGTTTTTTTAAAAAAATTAATCAAGCAGCTGAATTGGGTCCTACTGCTATTTAATAAAAATTACAGTGTGCAAGAAGCTGTGCCCTAGAAGTCAAAGACTTGTTATTGCTCCCATGGCTGCATAAATGCTATCAAATTTAACAATTTAACAATGCTTGTACACAGGTATTTAAGAAAGTGCAGCTTTCTCTTTCGGTAACAGTTCATACATAATTATAAAATGTAATAATATTTTAGAATTTATTTGAGACATGAACACATTAAAAATTATAATCATATTGAGGATACAAAATTCAAGCAGCATTCTGTCAGTAGCCATGGCAGAGTACATTTCTGTAGAAATTCAGGGAAACAAAGAAGTGTTGCATAAAATTGGATGATTCACCCATAATTTATTACCCAGCACAAGTAACTGAACCAGAACTCCAGAAAACTACACCCATGGCCAGAGAATTCCCATCCTAGTGTTCCACTGAAGATTTCTATTCTCAGATATTTAAAGTAGAAACATAAAGTAAGAACTGAAGGACACGCTTGTACTTCAAAGACAGCTCATGACTATGCTCACACTATCAACATCCTTAGGGATTTCTGACGGACCCAATAGCAAATCTTGTCCCAGCAGCCAACAAAATTAAAATACCAAAAATATTTCCATTTTTGTAAAATATGAAGGATTTTAAATATATGTAGAGAAATGTGTTACATTTAAAGACGCACCAAGATAAATATTAAAATATTTCTTACATGTTTTCTAACATTAAAAAATTCATACAACTTATAAAATATAAAACCTGAGTCCCATCTCATTTTCCAGAGCCCAGTTTTTGGTAGGAAATTCCTTTATGTAACCAAAAAAACCACCAAAACCCAGGCCATCTAAAGGACACCAGGAATCTCAAGGGCCTGTTTCCCAAGAAGCAAAACATACTTTTTCTACCAAGAGATCTCTGAATCATACAAACAAAGTTACAGAAATGCATGAGAGTACTGCCAGAGTGTTTATATTCATGAAGAACATTCCTATCTCACTAATATTTATGAACCCTTTCCTTTATTGCTGTAACTTCTCAGGCAAACAGGAGCAACAAGATCACAGATTATTTTTAGGAAGAGAGATGAACTGAGCTGCACAAGGATATGCCAGCTGAAGAGGAATAGAAGAGAAAGGCGTTTGCAACGTGGCTTGCATGGGAAGGGGGATCTGAGGGTGTCCCCAAACACATCTTTCCCTCACAGAGATGTTCTGTGAGCTGCCAGGGTAACATGAGCTCAGCATCGAGCACGGCACTGTTAAAGTGCCAAGCATTATTATTCAATCCAATCTCTAACACAGAGCAAATTCTTCACGGCTGAGCATGACCCAAAGTGTAGAGAAGCCCAGCCAGGCAATCAGCTGAGACCTCTGCAGTCAACCCTCCAGCTGCCAGCATCAACAGGAATGGACCCACTCCATCAAAAGTGCCCATATGCTCCTGCAGAGAAAAATGCCCATTGACACAGGGAACGCAAGGCCAGCAGCTCCCACGCAGAATCAATGAACAGCTGCAGCTGCCGAGCAGCAGCAGCACAGCTCTGGCAAAGGCTCCGAAGTGGCAGCTCAGTTCTACTCAGAAAGGAAGCTCCAGTAGAGCAATCCATGTATTCTGGGATGGAAAAAGCCCTTACAAGCACTGGTACCAACAGGAAAACTGAGCAGTGACAGCACTCCCCTGATGCCTTTTCCTGGTCTTAAAATCAAGAGTCAGACACGGTTAGAAGGGAAAAAGGGATTTTACCTTGGTATTTATTTTAAGGATCCTTAGGTGCACTACATCCAGGTCGAATGCATCTCAATGCCCACCGCAGTGCACACCACAAAAGATCTGATATATCATTACAGGTCTTACTAATTACCATATCTGTCATAAATTCCCCAATGAGAGGCTTGAATGAGCCCCCCTCCCCAAGGAACCTTCCCCTAGATGGTTCTATCTTAGTTTACAAAATGTGTTCTGGAGAGGACCTTGGGGTCTGAGGCATATTGCTCCCTAACTACAAAACCACTAAAATGTTTAGTCTCCTAGCTTAACAAACAAGTCCAAGAATGTAGGCTAAAGCACTAAGAATACAGAAGTTTTAAAAAGGTATAAAAGGGGTTCAAAAGAAAAGGCAAAAAATCATCATGGCATCACCCCACTGATGCAGCAGTTTCAGCAGGCAATCCAGATACACCTCTCAGACAACCCAAGATGTCTTTCAGCAAAATCCCCTCACCAACCCATCAGCCAGAGGTTCTGCTTTCCCACTGATCGAGTGAGACACTCACACCTAGGCAGACAAGAATTTCTGCTGCTTTCAACTCTTTTGTGCTGTACCATTTAGTGTGAACTCTCCTAACTTAGAACAACTTGTATGAATAAAGACTCCTGAAGACACTGGGGTATGTCTCAATGTATTCAATCAATTTAACAGCCTTTGCTTGGGAAACCACATCAAAGAAAAAGGGAAAGAGCCCAAGAATGTGACAAACGAGGTTACTGGTTGAGGAACACGTCTTTTCTTGAGGAAGGACTTACACAATCCAAAAAAATAGATGGAAAATAATAGTTTAGAGTGTTATTAGTTGAACAGCCTGATTTTACATAGTCTAAACAAAACATTCTGCCATGTGGGAGGATTATCACAACAGAAATTTTTCAAAAGAGAAGGGTGGCCATTTTGACAAAGCTAATGAGGGCTTTACAGAAAGATCTGCCACACAGTGTCTGTGATGTGGGTGTTTGACCAGAGCTCTAAGTTCCCAGCATCCTTGCAATTCTTTCTGCTGACAGGAACTCCAGGATGCATTAAATAGTTTTTGATTCCTGCTCTCTCAAGAAAAAGAAAGAAAACAAAAAGGAAACAGACATGAGTATATCAAAGGTCTTGACAGATTGAAAAATTCTGTGGATGTGCTTTAGAAACTCATCATCTCTCAAGAAAGCAGCAAAAGACATAGTAACACCTCTTGCTCTCAGAAAAGGTCTACAATTGATTAGGTAAGATGAAGCACCTGGCATTAAACAACTAAGTAACCTGTAAAAACAGGCCAATGTGCCAGACATGGCCCTGCATTTTATGAAAGTCAATAAGAACACCTACAGAAAGATTTGATCAATTTGATATTTGCTAAATCTGTTTTTAAACAAATTAATTTTTTGCTTTCTTTGACAGCAATACTGAGAACTTTCCCTAGATTCCTGTGCTCTTCCTCGTGTATTTCTTGTATGCAATTTTTTGCCAGAATTAGGCACAAAATTACATACAGCTTGGTTTGTTTGGTTTTTAAAATTAATTTAGTAACAGAAACATCAGACATTGAATTCTAGCTCTGATATCACTCAAAGTTGTTCTACAAGTAAGTCTATGCCAGCAAGAGAATTTTAAGTAGGGTCAGGAATGCTGGGCACTTGCTGTTGCTTAGTCAACACTCAAAATCCTGTACCCAGCTGATCCAGTCTGCACACAATCATGCAGCCTTTTAAATTCACCTTATTAACCAAATCCAGCTGAAGTATGTGTAAATACAGACTGTGTAATCTGGCCTTACAAAGCAGTCTGCACATTGAGAAGGGTGCTGTCCCTTGCTCTAAGCAAGCACGCCCTTTGGAAGGTCTTGGCAGATTTCAGACTATTTCATCCTCATGGTGTCATGGACAGCTTCACCCTTTCTGTGAAGCTCAAAGGTCTCGAGTGTCTCATTAAAAGCATGCCCGTGCTACTTGTGCTGCTTTTCCACATGTCTGGAATCCAGACTTTTTGCTCTCAGCAAGAAATATTTTTCAGCCACTGCTACAGCTTTGGATGCTTCAGGAAACATGGGGAACAAATTCATACAGGCTGAAACCACACATCCAAGCTCCTAATACAACATTAATGTACGGGAGGAACTGAAAGACTAAATACTTGAATTTGGGTTAAACTGACTTGTCCTTGGCCACACAGTAAACAACTGCTAACTCTGAAATGAAAATGCCAGGGTCCCAGATCTCCACTCTTTGCCCTGAGGAATGCAGTCTTAAATAAAAAATTCTATCTATATTTCTGAGCAGGCAAGACAAGAGAAAGTTATGTTTATGGGTCACAAATTGTGATTTGCACGATTTATTTATAATGGGAATGCAAATTATTTATTGTGAGAATGTAATTTCAGATTTCGTCACAAAAAATTAAAAGATGAGTGTACAATCTATGCAAGAAGGATTTTACTGTACACAGCCTGTGGAAAAGTGAGAAGTGTTTATATCTATTTTCCATGTCAAAACAGATATGACTAGATGGTTCCAATTTTTCAAATTTTGAGTGATAACACCTAAATTCTGAAAAATTATGTGTCAAATGACATTCTTTTCCATGCAGGTCAGAAGGCTCAAAGATTAACAACTTTTCCCTTTGCATCAACAAATACAAGCAAGTAATGAAAACCGACAATAAAACAAAAAAAATATATAGGAAAAGAAGATACAAGCATAGCAGTATTTGTGAAGTAACTCAGTGGCTCAGCAGACTGGGATGGAATGCTATTTCCTATTGAACTTTATATGATTTTTCCTCAAAATAATAGAATTAATCAACAGCTTTTATACACAGGCCCATGTGCATATCCACACTCCCATATTCCCTTAAGTAAGCCAAGAGGTATTAGGGACCTGGAGGCTTTTGAACACCCCACCAAGTGCTTATCTAAATCTCTAGGCATGTAAATACTTCTTAAGAGTCTAACCCAAGAGACTCATCAGAGAAGCACACACGACTCAACACTGCCAAGATATGAGCTCTGTTTCATTTCAGATTCTAGTCATAAACAGCTGAGAGCAGCTAAACTACTACTACTGCATTACTATTACTTAATGTCTTCTTTTCAAGAAATATTTTGTCCTTGAGTTTCTTCTGGCCCAGCAGAGCAAAGGCTTCTGTTATTTACATTCAAAAATAATTGCCAGATAGGTTGTGAGCATTTTCTTAATCAATCTATATATCCAATAGAACCATACTCTTAATCAATCTATATATCCAAAACGTGGAACCATCAGTGTGCCTAAGGACGTGTGCAGTTTAGGGCAGCTTCTGTGTATGGTCTACAGTTAGCACAAAGAAAACACTACAGAAATTGCCAATATTTAAACCATTGCTTGACTGTGGAGTTCCCTGTGCATGTTTGGACCCATCATTTCCATGCAAACTACAATGTGTACAGCAAGATCCATAGCACTGTGGCCATTTCAAATAGCATTAAGAATTCTGACAATCAGCAAATATTTTTTTCACAAAAATAAACTAGATGCTTAAAAAGTACACAGAAACTTGAGTGCTCTAGAAAGAAGACAGACTTGCACAACAAAGCTCAGATTGATGGCTCCTGGCCTGGCAGCACTCTGTCAGTGCAAATGAAAAGATACACTTTTGCAAAGAAACACTGCATGATTATTTGCAAAGCAAAGGCAACCCTACCTACTCAAAGGGCACAAGCAATAATATTAAATTATACAGAGAAGTCCCATTTTTTACTGGGGAAAAAAGCTCAATTTTTACTTTTAAATTTTTTCTTTTTTCTGCAAAGAATGCACTGATTTCTGCCAGGAGTCAACTACATGCCTCCTTTTACTTCTCAAATCCCAGTCCTCTGCACTTGCAAAATTAGCTCAAGCTGGCACTTCTCTCACCTGTATGATCAATGCCAGAGTTTGCAAAAATGAAGTTTTAAAGGAAACCATGGCAGAAATCACTGCTTTCGAAAGGGTAACATATTTAATGCTCCATAATAACTTAATTCCGAGTCCTATTTAAAACATTAGCTCTTCAAATTCCTGCATTTCATTTGTGAACCTATTTGAATTTAGCTCTATTTTCAAAGAATTTTGCTACAATTTCTTCTTTTAGCCTGAGGATCCCAGTTTCAGAGCCTCTGGTGAGACGTGGCCTGAAGCTGTACCAACCATCACAGTTCAGACACTGGAGAAGAGGTGCAGGAATGGAACATGCCCCTGGCAAGAAGGGAGGCAACAATTCAGAGCAACCCCTAAGCAGCCACTCCCAGCTGGGTTCCCAGGGTCCCAGTGACAATTTAAAGACTGCTGAAGCTCCTGTGCAAGGCTGAAGTACAAACACTGCTTGCCTTCCTGGGAGAGAGACAGCGAAACTGATGCTCCTCTGTCACAGCAAGGTCAAATCAATGCCACAGGTTCAAATACCAGGACAAAGCCTGCTCTTTGTTAGGGTATCATCGTCTTTGAGACTGAGAAATAGAAGAGTTTGGCTCCGTGCTCAAAAACTGAAACAAGCAGGGAAGGGCAGAGCAAGGAAATCACTTTACCACTGACTGTATCACCCCAGCTCTGTTAAGGCACTCACCTCCTGTGTCAGGTTTCCCCAGCAGTGCCCTGGGTGTCCTCCCCTCACCTTGCAGCCCCGGAGTGCAGAGCTGTCACCCTCGCACATCTCTTGAGTATTTCTACTAAGCTTTGTAAGTTTTCTCTCTCACAGAGATGTTAAGCAAGCCATGCATCCTGAGAAATGCTTTCTCCTCATTCACTAATCACTGGTAACGTTGGCACCATTTTTTTTTTCATTTTAGTCTCTTTCCACTACCACTGCTTCCATTTAGTTTGTTTTTCTCTCAGTTGCCTCACCCCTCATTATCACTTACCCCCCTTTGCCTTATGTTTCTTTCAGTTTCCACAGTTTTGTTCTAACATGCACTTCTCCCCACCTCTGCTGGATGTATGGCCTGCTCAAAACCTGAGCAAATCTCATACACACACACACACTTTTTCCAGAAAAAGGTCTAATCATGATGTTAGTTCCAACACTAAGCCCAACTCAGAGGGTCCAAGAATTGTCCAGCTATTGTTCCATTTTTGCTGCAAAAGTGTCAAAAAAAATGTTCCCACATTTAGGAGCAGTGGCTTGATAAATTGTGCAGAGAAATGATACTTGGGCAGGAAATGAAACACTTTAGAAGGACCAGTTACTTTGTGCATCTACAGATGATAAAAATCATTCAACCTTCCATCCTAAATATTCTCTCTCACAAGCCAGCCCCTCCTTCCTTTTTCCCTGCTAGTGTCTCCTCTCTGTTCCCATCAAGACACGCATAAACTTTTGTTCCCTTCAGTTCTCTGTTCAGGAGTCATTTATTGGTACACTCACATGTTCTTTTATCAAAGTACAAGACTGGTTTATCCTAGTAATTTATAATTTCAACTCAAGGTTAAAAGAATAAATAGTCCTAGGACAGAAATACTGTAAAGAACATCCCAGACGAGATCATGTACTTGCTGTTATTTTGAGAAACAGAAAATAACAAGAAGAGCGGGGAGAAAACAGCCAGAAAGAGATAAAAACTACCTTTGCTTTCAAAGAGAGTTGCAATAAACCTTTCCTTGAAAAGCCACCTTCTATCAGCTTTGCTTTCTATCACATAGATATGCACCCTTTATGACTCCACATTTCATTAAATTTGACCTTCTGCCTTTAAATTGCAAAAACACTTTCCCACAGATGCAGGGACACTTAAGAACACACCAGATAAGCATCACCATTTGCACTGGCTGTGAACAGCTACTTGCCAAATGGTTTATGAAGCACTGAGTGCCAGGCTCAGAAAATGCAACACACCTTGGTTCTAAACCACCTGCAAGAGTAGAGGCTTTTGATTAGAAATCTGTCACTTAGACAAAATGTCATCAGCATGTATTAAATCCTTCATTTTGTAAATGGGACTTGAGTCTCCTCCTGCCTTCAGCAGCAAAACACTTTTTGATTTAAGCTTCAGGTGAGACCTACAGCTCTACCAGGTAACATTAAACACATGAGCTAGAAGCATACAGAATGTTTAATGTAACTCTAGCAGAAAATGTTTAAAGGAATGTATTTCACCACTTAATAACCCTAAAAGGCTAAGTCCTTTCTCTTACAATGCATACAGTATTTGTTTGAGATAATTCTTTACTAAGTTTTTTGACAGAAAAAGATTAAGCAATCAGTAATCACATGCAGATAATTATGGAGAGACCCTCAACTATAGCTGTAAAAAGTCTTTTATTTCTTCCCCATAACACAGAGCAGCTTTCTCCGCTTCCTAATTACACGCATTCCTTATTCTTTTTAACCACTAGCGCAGAGTTTAAACATTAGCCACTGAACAATGTGAAAGGAAATGGGTTGTACATTTAAAGGGAAGAGGAGCAGCTGTCACAAAGCAGAAGCTTGATTCCAGCCACAGAGACCTAGCACATCTCAACAGCAGCGGCCCGGCGCTTGCTATTCCAGGCCATCCTGGCCAAAGGACTTGAACTCCAATAAAGAACAATTCAAACAAAATTCTTCCCCCGCTGCTCCCCCATAGTCTCTCACAAATGAGCTGGACCACCCAGTGATTAATGGAACTTGTTATTAACTTACCCAGACAATCTGCTGCAGTAATACCATTATCCCGAATTTGGACTTTACCTCTGGGTCCTACAGGCTCTTAAACCAGCTGAACTTGGGCACAGCCACTGCTTCTAGGTCTGTAATTCTGAGACACATTGTGATTGTGATCTAAAGTCTTAAATGCTTTAAACTTGAAATCCCTATCAGACTTGGCATCTTTCCCAGGTACCTACACAGGCTGAGTGCACCCACTAACACTGCAACTTTCACTTTAACTGTTTGACCACACCAGTGGGATGAAAAAGTAAGAAACACAGGCTTCACATAGGCACTTCTAAACCACAGTGCTTTTACACTTGATGCCCTTGGCAGTTACTGAACTTTGGAGGCAGCAAAAACACTGAGAAGTATGTTCCGGAAGCTGCGTCCATCTCGTGGCTAACTCAGTTTTTCAAGTTACCTACATACCTCCTACTCCTCCTTGCCTACAAATCGAATTTGTGGCAAAATCCAGACACATTTCAACAAGAAAAATCATATTCCTAAATAAAGCCTTCATCTCTATGCCTTTGCACAAACCATGGAGCTCCAGTAACATCTCTCATGCTTTCTCCAGACTTGTTCCAATTCTCTGCACAGAAACATTTCCCGCTGTCCTTTGATGACTTCAAATGTGGTCCTTCCAAGCAGCACTAAATGATCTTTCCTACTTATTGCAACTGTTCAGGCAGAACACAAACAACTGCTCTGAAGCAAGCCCAAATAAATACAGCTCTGAGGCCAGTATTTCTACATATGACAAAACAGCCACTCCAGTTTGACAATGATACTTAGTCTTTAATCAAATCTAAAAAAGTATTGAAAAAGGAAAGTAAGATACAGAACCCTGAGAAAATGGAGGCAAATGGCACGAACCAAACAGCTCGTTAGCAGGAGATGGTACATACACCAATGCAATGCTGTCTGTGGGCTTAAATTGGATACATACAGATATTGAAGAAAACCAATATCGTGGACAAAGGACAGTCTTGTCCATATATGAATAAAGTGCAAGACTCTAGACTCTATAATGTGATTTTGCATTTCTATAGAGAGTGACTCATTTCGCACCAGGCAGTGACACATCACACCATTACTGAGCATTTTAGTCCAACTTGTCTGCTGCAGCTATTCTTCAGCACACACATTGTACAACAAAAACTACTTTGTACTGCAAAACCTTGAACTCTTCCTGACAAACCTCCACTGTTTCCTAAAGAACTCAACACTAATGCTGACACATGCATTATAAATCAGGAAATTCAAAGTCGCCATTATTGTACACATCTCTAAGGGAAACATCTTTGTAAGAATTCAAATGTAATAAACTAACCTATCTAAATTTTTGGACACAGACACATTATTTGCTCTGCAAGACTACTTAAAAAAAGTATCAGTGTCAGACTCAAGACTGTCCACTTCTCAGAAGAATAGATACAGGCGCTTTTAATGAGAAAACCTGATTACTCTAAAGTCTCGGACAGTAATTTAAATTCATTGATGTGAGAGTTCAGATAGCCAAGAACAATGACATACCTGAAACCATGAATCTCCATGCTTGCAGAAGCACACTTTTACTTCCATATTCCATTTTGCAAATCTAAAATACTGTTCCCTAATCTGTTTAAAATCTTGTTTGTGAAAGTGAGCATACCCTAAAAAGAGAAATGTAAAGCCATCAAAAGGCCATAAAAAGATAGCTGTAGTGATTATCCTTCCTCATTTTTCAATTTCACTGACTTTTCACCCAGTTCCAAACTCTTGTTTAAAAGAAAAACCATTCTGAATTTCTTTGAAGATTAAATTTTGGGGATTTTTATGCTAAACTATGGTCTGTTTGGCAGTTGCTTGTCCAGCCAATACAATGAGACAGAACGTGCATGAGCACTGCAGACAAGTAGAGCTGTGGGTGCATCCCACAGAGACAGCCCGTCCTTCCCAGGGTGACCAGGACAAGCAGCACCTCAGTGCCTGTCAGAACCATTTTCTGCCTCTCTTTCAGCATCTTGTTTCAGGTACAACTGGGCAATATTTCATCCTGTTTCCTCTGCATGGAGAGGAGCTGGAGCTGTGAACGACAAGTTACACCCTGCGTGCATTCCACTGGCTGTTACCACATTAACACTTCTTCCTCCCTCCACGGGCTCCAAGTGCAAAATTTCACTTGGCAGCAATACCATTCTGATTTGGCCTTAAAACAATCCCCCTTTCTCAAGTTGTTCTCCGTGCTTGTAAGAAAGGTGTGGCTTCCTTTTGATACTCTCATATATACCCACTGCAAAGATGGGAAAGGGTGATTATACTATAAACCAAAACCCTCAAAATCAGAGATTTAAAATAACCCCTTTACACACTTCCTTTCCAAGTAATATGAGAACCTTTCATATTATCTTCTTACTCCTCACTCCTGTGTCACTTAAGATGTTTCTATATTGGATGTTTCTCATGACTATATTTAAAAATTGTTTTTAAGAATGCTAATAATTGTCACAGAAGTCCCTTAAAATGTTCTGTTTTGCTTAGAGTATTGAGAACATGAGAAGTTACACCACACTTATTTTTTACTGATTAGCTTGCCTCTTGCTACCTTTAACATCCTTTGACAACTTCACCCTAACCTGAGTCTCTGTTGTACATCATTTGTCACACTAGTGCTTAATCCAACTGAGCAGAACTTCCTTCCCCAGACACTCCTCTCAGTTGAAATAAAGGCACTCTTTCCTCCAGTGAAGAAACGTGTTTCCTCTCTCCTTCAACAGCATTCTCAGTCTTTCACTGAAGTCAGGCTGAAGCCTCTCAGATCTCACTGTGTAATGCCTCACATGGTTTGAGGTGCTGCTTTCACCAGGAACACTCCTTTTACCCACATCCAGGTTGATCACCGTTTCACTTAAACCACTCAGTTGTCCTCTTTGGATTCCAGGCTTGCAGGATTAGGGATAGATCTTTTGCCTCACATGATATATTATCATTATCACAACAGTCACCATTAACCCAGGGTGAGCTGGTAGCAGAGATTCCTTATTAGCTCATCACTCAGAACATCAATGAGATACAAATCCCTTACAAAGCGGAGTTTATTCTACTCTGCGAACAAAACATTCTAATAATCATTAAGGTGCTTTTCCACAGCTGCTTAGCCTTCTCTAAATCCTTTTCATCCCTGTTGAGACATTCCCTCCACTTCCCTTGCACTGGCAGTAGCAACTTTTGTGTGCTGTGAGCTCTTCAGTGGGTTAATCCACCTGAAAGCTGCTCGCACACTGGAGCTGGGTTGATTCTGGGATAGATAAGCTGCCTCTAACAGCTTAGTGTGTGTGATCACACAAGCACCCAGAGCTGACTCAAGGAGGTGGACAGGACCATACCCTGAAGGTAGAGCAAGACTACCACAGCCTAGATTTAGGGTTTATCCTGCATCTGATGGCATCCAGCTGTTAAAGCTGACTGCAGAAACATTGTACCTGCACAGGCAGTGGGAAGGTGTGTGTACAGTGAGATGGTCTGACCTCTTTAATGACCTCTCTTCCCCTAAATCAGTAAGCTTTACATTACCTTGTCCATTCAATACTTGTCAATTCATTTCTGCTCTCTTCATATGACAGCTACCATTGCGACTCAGTCCAGTGAAAATCTATGCTCTGCCTTGTTCTAGAGAATGTTGGCATATTGTCAGTCATAGCTCTGGAAGAGAGCACTACTCTGATTCATAGCTCCTAAGAGGAATTGAATGCACTTCATGTTCCCAGAACATTATGTGACCAGTTCCAGCACAATGCCCTGGAATTAAACCCAGAAAGTGGATCCTGCACTCTTTTTTCAGGTTAAACTACCCTAGGTTATTCAGGAAGATGGCTCCCACTGGCTCTTGCAAAAGTTAACATTAAATACATCACTGATTGCAGCACAGGCCTGAACTCAGGAGGGCCTAGTCAGCCTTCAGCACACCAACAGTCACAGAACTATCCATGGATGTAAAGCTGTGCAAGTATTTTACAACTTAATGGAACCATAACCCAGTGTGGTACCCTGTAGCTGGGTCCTGCATGAAGTCTGACTTGGTTAGAGTTGCTATAGAATTGCCAACTGCACCATTTTCCCTCTAGAGTAACATGTTATTGTTGGTATTTCTTTTACATCATTTGAAACAAAAAAATAAATCCTACTCTGTAAAATAGGAGAGATCAAGCAACACATCAATCATAGCCTGCATATGCAGAACAGGAAATCAAAATCCTTAAAACATGTAAATATTTTTTTCTTCTTAAAACATGTAACTGCACTGCATAATTCATGACTACCCAATTGCCCTCCTGCATTTTCACCACCAGAGATTTCTGCTTATTCCATGACTTCACTGAAAATCCATTTAAATACAAATCAGTAGATCTAAAAGTTTGATTTTTTTTTTAAAGGCTGAGTACATTAGATCACCTTATTAGGACACCAAGCACCTACACATCCTCAGTGCCCACATGCACGGTTAGCAAGATCACTTGCACACAACTGATGTCAGAGAGCCCTGTCAAAGAGCAGGAAAAAGTAATGGATAACCTAATTCTGATTTCTTAAAGCCAGAATATACTCACATCACCTTTCCTGAAGTCAGACCTATTCATTATACATTCAACACCAAAGCAGTTTATTTGAGTCTCAGTAATTACTTGGCAAATAGTTTTAAGCACCAGTGCAGTCCAGCTACAGGAGAAATAACAGACAAGATGTGGGTATTTTTAACAGTGACTTACAGCTTTAAGCTCAAAGCTTATGTATTGGGGCCAAATATTTTTAAATCTGTCAAAGTTCAAGAGCTGCTAACACTAAAAGATATGTTGCAAATATTTAGGAGTTTTAGTTTTAAAAGTTACTATACAACTATTTATCTAAAGTAAAAACTTCCTTGACAGCGCCGTAGTTTAAAGTGACAGTTTTAGTGAATCCATTATCAGCAAAAATGTGGTCAAGATCATCCACTACAGCTGTGCAGAGAAAGCAGAACAAGACTGTCAACAGAAGCTGTACACAGCCAGATACACTGACAGACAAAATTGTAATTTTAGTTGATTTGCTTTGGAATTAACTTCTCCTCACATTAGCATGCTATTTCTCATCACCACTTCTGCATGTTTATCAGCAAGTCTACTTCTTATGCATGAAAAATGACAAATAATCTGTTTATTGCTTTTTCAGAAACTGCTTTTCAGACAATAATTCTTACACAATTCCATTCCACATAATCAAGTTAGAAACTTGTCCTTCAATGTTATTAAACTGCTGCTTACATGTTTTAGCACTTAGACTAGCTGTGTGGATTTTAAATCAATGTAAAACAGACTGAGAACTCCTTCTCATATCCTTACTTTTTACTGCACATTATTTTAATTTAAATGGCATCATTCCTACTTATCTAAGCTGCCAGTCCTGCAGTTTCCTGTGCTTTTGGTACAGTGTGAAACACCCACATTCTTCTGCCACACAGTCAGCCCCCATTACTTGCTACTCAAGGCAAACCACCTGGTTCTGCTGTACATGGATTGCACACTTTCCCTTTAAATCAGCAAGCATATTGTCTGCACTCTTTGAGAGGTTTCTTGTTTATTTGTTTCTTTCTTTTTCTTTTTTTAAAGGCATTTTAGTTCTCAGTTTTCCCAAGTCTAAGGTCACACCCAGCATCAGAGCACTGTGAAGCAACGTGCTTCCAGTTCCTGGGTCTGCTACAAATGCAACTGAATTTTTAATGGTCTTAAAAGTCTCATTCCTCAAATATTTTGAAAAATCCATCAATGTGCTCCCAGCAGCACTGCTGACTTAGCTAGGATCCATGGAGGCCCTTAGAAATACTACCCATGGGAAAAAAGAAAGGACTTAAGATAGCTCACTCTTTGCTAATGCAACCTGTGCTCATCATGAGCTGGAAAACCTAAATGGAACAAACAAGTCTCAAGCACTTTAATGTATCTGAAAGTTTATAATAATCCCTGCTCCTTTCACTCACTTAATAGAAAACCTCCATATATCAGAGTGAAAAGTGAAGAAAAAACCCTCACAACCATTATTTCATCACTTTGTTCACCATGACTAGTTTGGAGAGGAAGTCACTGTACATTTCTGCCTTATTTTCGCAACTCCATTTCAAAATATGCCAGTGGTTTTAGGGAGCAAGATATTGTTACACGCAGCACCACAAACTCAAATACAACTGGGGATAACAGGGCTCCTCAGCTCCATTTCTAAGAAAGACACACACTGGAAAGACATCTCCACAAAGCACAATTCTTTCCAGCAGTAAGAGCAGCAGTGCAGAAATGCACCACTGACTTCATCCATGGGGACAGAAACTTCCCTCAGCATGCACACAGAATTGACTTCCATTGTTATCAAATTAAACAAATGACAGAGAAAACTGAAATAATTTCCAAGTATAATTTACACATAGAACACTGACCTCTGCAGAATTCCCCAATGAGCTACAATGCACTGGTGCAAATGAGGTCAAAGGGCTCTGTCCCCCTCTGCGGGGGCACAGGGCTCTGCAGCAAGAAATTCCTACAAAAAAGGCAGTACATCCATCAGTAGCAAAACAAGCCAAGTCCCAGGAAACAGGAACCTTTAACCACAGCTGAAGAGATCACTGAAGGGAAACTCTTAATGATCAAATTCAGAATGAAAATGCCACGATTCTTGCATTCTCCATACGAAACAAAGCAGTGGGTATGGCCCTTTGAATCCTAGGTGGTTACTACAACATACAGGGGAAAAAAGCAAGTAAGGGTTATTCAGAAGCTAAAGCTGTAAAATGATAAACAGTTAATCCTAAAGGTAAGTAACAGTTGCTATGTTCCAGTGCCTCAGGCAGCCATCCAAGCAGATCACACCACACACAGAATTCATCCTAACATCTTTAAAAATGCTATTTTCTTTGGAAGAAATTTCAAAAGAGCAGACTGGAACTGCTGGTTCTGAATTGATGAAAGGTTATAGTCTTTGATTACCAATTTCCTCATTTAATGGGTCTCCTTCCCCCCTCACCCTACACATCTATTGTGACCCAGATGCCAAGCTGGCAGGTGCCACACTCTCTGCGGGAATGAAAGACAAAGCGTTCCCGTGTTTGTGGCATTCTCTGACCACACAGATGGCACAGGCACCATATTTCACTTTCTGCCTCTCTCAACAGGATTGCAAAAGGCAAAATCATAATTTTGAAGCAGAACACTGACTTTTTGAGCCCCAATCCAACATTTTGTTTATGGCACTAAGTACATTTCACACACACACACAGACACACACGCACACCCCCCACTCATTTTCTGCTGAGGAGATACCATTACCTGAAAATCCCAGGTTCTAAAAGACTGCTTGCCCATTCCAGAGGGGTATTAAATACAGTAAAGATAACTGAAAATACCATGTTCAACCTTGCCAAACTTTCAGTCAGTGAAATTACATCACATTTATTTGGAAACTTTAATCTAAACTCGTATCTACATTTTGCATTTATTGACACATATGCAAAATAAATTAAAAAACCAATAATTTTTCTTTTTTAAAAACCCACAGCGACTGGACATTGCATCTGTAGTCTGGAAGCACATAATCTACTTTTGGTTCTGCCACTGACTAGCTCCTTGTCCTTGAACTTATGTCACTTTCTAGTACCATATTTATTTGCATCTGCAAGAAAAAGAGTGAGAGCGGTAAGACCTACTAGCCTTTGCAACACACTCACAAGGGAATAAAGGGGCTGTTACTAGCTAGGACCACTAACACTTGGTTTTTATATTTCTTTTTTGCTTGGTTAAGAAAAAAATTTAAAAATATTTTCCCCACTTCTTCACCTTTGATCTGTAACCTGACTGCACAAGAACAGAAACATGGGAAATCATAGGAAACAGAATTTTAGAACCCCCTGATTTCCTTTGAGTCCTGGATTCTTAAGTCATGTTCAGTTGTTAACCAGACTAATTTCACTGTAGCCATTACAGTTCATTAAACACAAGTACAGTATCAAAAATGCACCTTAATTAGGGTAGTAAAGAAACAGAATTGATTCTCCTCAGAGGCTTGGCATTGTCCTTTGAATAGAAAGTATGTAAGGCCAAGTTATTTTTGTGTTTCACATGCACAGCTGCTGCTATCTGAGATGCTGCAGGAAATTAACTGGTATATTCTCCCATCAAGGCATATAACTCTTAATAACTTTGATAACAGAAACATGTACAGAGTGATAGGACACTGGGGCTCTAGGAAATCGATTTGAATAGCCCTTTTCTAAGGGGACTTGTGAAAAGCATTGCTAAAACCTGCATCTTCAATTCTCAACTAGTCATAAAACTCCAGCAGTGCCTTCCATGAGCAGAAAAGAGACCAACAATGAGAACTCAGCACGAACAGAATTAGACTACGGCAATAAACCAGGGTGAAAGTGGCATGAACATAAACAGAAGCACTTGTCCTTAACAACATCATTGTAAGACCAAGTCTGGGGTTTATATGGTTTTCACAGAAGCTATGGAGAATGGGATGCATTTTATACTTGAATTACATAAGTGTTTACAGAAAGTGGTTGCACTGCAACTTCAGGTAACACCAAGTGCTGCTGTAGAAAGTCTCAATGCAGTGCTGCTGCTGTGCTTTACTTGGCTGTTTGTTTTTCAGCATTGCAGGATTCTCAGGAGCCTGCACTGCAATGTGCTGCAGTGACTCAGGCAACAGCAGGAGCTTGGGATGGAGTGCCAGCTCTCAGTCGAACTTTCAGGATGCCTGTGCAAAACTCTACAGCAAAGCCAAGAAGCTATTAAAGGAGATGAATTCAAGGAGAAAGTTCAGCTCCCATTCTATAATGCCACTCTCTACTCTATTACCATTCAGACTTTCATATATAAATACTTTATGTGTAAAATATAAATAACCTCCTTCCAAATTGCAGCTGCATCTCTGCTAGGTTTCCGATTTACTGCATTATGATCCCTCTCCTGCAGGCTCTGAAGGCTGCATTGTTAAAGGCTGCAGAGCACATGACCTCTACCTTCTGCTAACTTGTACATATGCTGACTGAAACACTCACCCTTTCTTTTTGCTACACTACTGGCAGGCTACCTTAGCAGCTGATAAGAAGTAGCAGTAGTGTAATTATTTATTTCAAAACATTTCAGACAAGAAACTAAATTCTAATGTCCTTTTCACCACTGTTCTTCTCCCACAATTCTGTGAGATTTGAAGAAAAGTAAATCCAATCATCTAATAAAAAGTAGGAAGAGGACAGAAGCTTTCTCTCTGCCACTGTCATGGATTTATCATGCCCAGTTCACACTGGCTGTGACAGGACAGTATCTCTAACAGACTGTGTGATAACAGCCTATAGTCCTAGGAAATAAATATAGCTGCATGTAGGCAATAAAGTTTCCTTTCATGTCTTACAGTCAGGATCAGGTTCTCTTTGTATAAAGTTTACCAAAGTACTTCCTTTGCTATCAAGCACTTGTGTAACTGAAGCTTTTGTGTATTAACTCAGTGTCAACATGGACTTTAAAAAAGGCTTAAATATTATGTCTAGGCTAGTATCTACAACATAACAGAAAAGACAAATAGTCAAGAGAACAAAAAAAACCCACCGAAAAACATCACTATCACCCCAAATAACCTAACAACAAAATCCAGTCACACAACTTATTCTGTCTGGGGAACAAGGTGGTCTTGGTTCTGAGCTGGTTTTCCCTCCAACAGACTGGATCAAAATGCCACATAGATCAATGGAGCAAAAGCAGAAATCTGGGAGATATGAAGCAGCATCCCTGCAACTGTTAGTGATAGCTGAAAGTTTAAAAAATATTAGAAACCAGAAAAAGGCCTTTTAAAAATTGCTAAAAAAATTGTAGCACTTGAAAAGAGAAATGCCACTCAGGATACATAAGAAATTAAAACACAGAGCATATAATTTATATATTTATTACACTAGGTTAAATCATTTTCAGAAAGCAAAAAAGTAGTAACAGATTTTGGTTGTTTTGGTTAAAAACTCGGCTACCCCTTAGGCTCTATCTATAGACAATAGAACCAGCTCCTGATTCACATTCTCTTCGAGCCTTTCTTTCGCCACTGACAATAGGAGAAGGTTTAAGAACCCAGCCTGCAGAAGCTACAGTAGCTGTTGATGACACATTACAAATAAGGTGCTCACAACAGTTGTGAATATTGGCAGTTGTGTTTCCTCAGAAAAGCCTTACTTTCTACTACCTCTGAGAAACTAAGCCTAAGAAATACAATATGAATAAGCTGTTGAGAGTGAAACTGCTTCTATACACAGCCTTCAGCTGCAATTAATAAAAAAAAATTTTTTAAAGTGTGAATTCAAACTTAACAGTAGATTTCCTATGCCAGTATCATGGCTGAGCTTTCAAAACACCCTAAGGGAGTGAGGTTCTGAGCTCACCAGCCTCCAAGTACTTTTAAAAATCCCACATCTTTACACAGAGATCCTCGCCTGGCTGCGGCTTTAGAGCATGGCAGAAATTAGAAATGCATCTGACACCTATTAGAGCTTTCTTATTCACTCTCTATGCTTCCTGCTTTTCTAAACTCTAAAAATACTCCCAGTATGCACCAGAAGATGCAGTCCTCCCACCACCTGGGTTATCCCACATGCACAACCACCACGAGAACAAGGCCTGCAGAACCAGAAGGCAGAGATACACACACCTACATCAAACACTTTCAAATCGAAAACAGGAAAACAGATCAGATCTGGCAGAGGCTGAAAGCAACAGGACACAAACTCTCACAGCAGACACAACTCCACGAAAGTTAATTTAAAAAATTATATTTGAAAATATATTTTAAAAAAAAAAAAAAAGCTGAATTTCATGGGAGTTGCACATGAGTTAATCAGCCTTGAGAAACAGCCTGGCCTTGCTTATCAGCCAGTGAGAGGTGGTAAGACACTCCATGGGTTCTGCTTGGTATTTCATCAGTCAAATGAGTTACACTCCAGGAATCATCACTGATATTTAATGGAGAGAATGGAAGGGATCCCCACTGCAGTCCACTTTCAATTAAAGAACTTCAATTTAAACTTATAACCTAGTAAGCAGAAAGCATAGTAAAGAAAATTCTAATAACATGAAGGGTATTATCACTACATAACAGACACAGAAACTTTGAGACACATCCAACTTTGGGTCTATCCACTCTGTGACACCAGGGGAAGCAATCATTAGGGGACAGACAAGGGAGTAGCACTGCAGCTTTATATATTGGAATGTACAGAAAAACAGCTAAAACTCTACTCCCTCTGGGGTGCAGACCTCCCTGCAGCAATTTCAACAGATACTGTAACACAAAGTTGTCTCCTACATCTCACTACCAGACACTTCAGTGAAAAACAACAAACACACGCAATTTTCAGTGGGAAAAAAATACAATTGTGTAAAAAAATTATAGGGGAAAACCATCAGAACACTTCTTGTGAATTACTGGATTGCAGACAGACCGACCCATGGTGACTTTTTACTACACCAACCAAGTTTGCAATAGCATGTCATGCCTGATTTTGGCAAGGGCGTTAGTGACCATAAAAAGTTAGCTGCTGACCTTTCATAAAGCAAACACTCATTTATTTAACTGTAACTTCAGACAAACCAAGCTGACAAGCACCAGACAAACATCCCAGAAACCTCAACTGCACGTATAAAATCATAATTTTTGCTTTTTTCCTGGACTCCTGCACTTAGAATTTAAGCCTACACACAAAGGTGATCACCACTAGTCAACACAAAAGCTGTACACACAGAAGAGGCAGGCTTTTTCAACAACAAAACTGAAATGCAGTTCTTCTGCAAAAAAGTTCAGTGGTTCATTAAGAATAAGCAGAGTTCTAGAATAACTCCATTTATTTTATTTTACTTAATCTTTTTATAACTACACATCAATACTGCTCTATATTTCCTTTAAAACTGTAGTTTATTTCCATGGAACAGAAGTCTATTTTAGCATGGACATAGTATATATGGATCTTGTCACTTTTTTGATATTTATTCACATTTCTGAATGAACTGTTAAATACAAACTGTCTTAATACACTTGCTTCAGCCTTCAAATTTTTTGTCCTTAGGTTCTGTCAGCTTTCAAATATTATTCTTATTCCTTTATCACATGCCCTGGCACAAGTCTCATTCCCTCCAGTATTCCTCAATGTCCTCCGGGACATTTGCCAGTTTTTGTCATCTGCCCCCATTCTCCTTTGGGAACACTAAAGGAATCAATTTCATTCTTTCCCCAAGCAATGCTTGTCTCTGCTGTTAACAGTTACTATTGGCATCTCTCATCCACTCAATACACAAAGGTCTGTGTCTCCTTAAGTGATCCCACAGTACTTAGAAATTTAACAAATCTTCTGTAGAGAAATACCTCTCATGCTCTGCACTTGCTTGCTTTGGCACTTTGTAAAAGAATTCTTCTAAAAGATGGAATCCCAATATTTCCACTTTTCATGTTCCACCTTATTTTTGTCAGTTCAACAACTTTATACATCTAGGCATGACTGTGCCTCTGTGTGTCAGAGATAAGCAGTTTCATTGTTTAGACATGGATGTTTTGATCCACTATACATATATATGTTATTTCTTCTGTTATTTTACACTACTGTTTTGCCCAACATCATACCTGAATTCTTACAGAATGAGCTCGTAAGAAGTGTCTTATGTTACCTTATGTACCAAAAAAAAAAAAAAAATCCAGTATCTTATTCCTGAACTTTAATTTCCTAATAAGCAGTATTTCTTTCCATAACAACAGACTTTTTCAATCAACTGATAAAAAATTTCTTGCTGAGTTCTACATTTGAAAATGAGTCAAAAATTTACTTTTGACCCACCCTGAGAAGAAGAATATTCGTATGCATTGCAGTTCCTTACTGTATTGAATACTGGAAGTCATACCACAACTTTCCAATAAATGTAGTCAAATTCAATATATCCCACAGCTCCTTTCTTCTATTATTACTACCTTTATCAGATCCCATCCATCCTTTTTTGTTTGTTTGTTTACCTGACATCTGGGCAGGATTAAGTAACCTGCACTGTTACCAGTTGCAAGACAAGATGACTCTTGTGGTTACCTCTCGAACTTCCTCAGTTAAGTATCTTCTGCATCTTGAGTTACAAGCTCACCACAGCAAAGGCTGCATCACTTACCAGCATGTCAGATGCAAAACAAGCCAAAAATCTTTAATAAATTGTCCTTGGATTTGTTTACTCTGCAGGTCGAGCATTTTCTCAAAAGAACAGTGAAAGTGAACTAAAAGATACCAATTCACAACATTTTCCGGGATCAGTACATTCCATGAAAGAGAGCACGCTACTGAAACATTAGATACAAATATTTAGCATCTCTGTATCCAAACAAAGGGCAGATTCTGCACTTGGGCTGCTGACAAGCTACATAGCTGAAGGAAGACCTAGAAAGATGACAGCCAAGCACTCAATGAACCTTTATTTTCTTCACTCTCACCAAGACGAGAGCAGTTGTCGGATTTGACTGAATAGGTTACAGGTTAATTTCGATATTACCACTATCATTAATGACAGCCAACAGAAATACAGATCTCTTTGACTTGGAATGAGCAAGCAAAGCAGCTGAGACTTCCAAAAACCTTCAGTGGAAGAATCCCACCGCAGCCACATCCCGAAGCCCCACATCAATGCGGGGTATTGCCCTGGCACCATCCTGCCATGGAATGCAACCTGTCTACCTGCTTGGCAGAAAGGTGTTTCTCTCTTAGAAGAAACCAGCTAAACTATTGAAGCAAAGCACATATATAACAGAGAAAAGAGATAAAGGGATCAGGAGAAGATGAATATTCACTCTGGAGAAGCAGAAAAGAAAGCATCTAGAAAAGGAGGGAAAACTCTAGAAACATCTGATACCCTCTACAGGACAAATACATGGCATTCCAGGTAGGATAATAAACCAGCAATNCGCCGCCCGCGCGCCGCCGGCAGCATCGCCCTCCGCGCGCCCGGCCGCCGCCGCCCCATTGGCTGCCGCCCGGCCGCATGCAAATGACAGCGGCAGCGGCGCCCGCCCATTGGCCACTCGCGGGGCTATGCAAATGAGAGCGCTGGAAGACGCCCACGCTGCGCTGTCGCATGGAGACAGCGGCGGGAGCCGGGCGGGGGCTGCGCTGGCCCGGCACGGGCACCGCGTCCGTGGGGAGCACCCACAGGGCACCCACAGGGCACCCACAGGGCATCCCGCCTGTGGGGAGCACCCACAGGGCACCCACAGGGCACCCACAGGACATCCCGCCTGTGGGGAGCACCCACAGGGCACACACAGGGCACCGCGTCCGTGGGGAGCACCCACAGGGCATCCCGCCTGTGGGGAGCACCCACAGGGCACACACAGGGCATCCTGCCTGTGGGGAGCACCGCCCGGGCATCCGCAGGGCACTCTGCCCATGGGGAGCACCACCCAGGCATCCACAGGGCATCCCGCTGGCAGGGAACACTGCCCGGGATACACCAAAGGCCAGTCAGCTGCCTGGTTTCATCTGTCTTATGTCTAATAAAGCTGAAAATGTCTCATTATGGGTCTGTCTCATTTCTTGTGGTTCAACGTAGCATCTCTAGCTGAGCTCATTAACTTCAGGTCTATTACTGTAGGTGGTAATTTAATTATAGCTCTTAAAACATGAAAGCTCTTGCAGTAGCCCAGAACATACCTGGCTGGTGCTGTGCACCAGAACAAAATTCACTTGGTAGTATGATTCCATACCTGCAGCGATGCTGCTCAGGGCTCCAAAGGGCACAGTCTCTCACTCAGAGGAGCAGATGGACTAGAAAGAGCTCTGCTGAAAGGATGCTTTAGTTGTTTGGTTGGTTGTTATACGAGGGATTGATTGGTTATACACTGAAATATGACTGAGTATCAGGAATGTGCTGATATAAATTGGAGATGTGGTTCTGCCTTCATGGGAAAGCACTTCCAAGCGATGCTTAGATTCTGGGGAAGATAAGCTCTGCGATAATGCTGCTTGATCCTGGCTGTAAGGATACTTGGGAGTTATGATTCAGCTGAAACTTATGCAGGGACCTGGGGAGCAGTTCAGAGATAAGCTCTGCTGGCTGCAGCGGGGCTCTCTGTTACTCACTGTCATGCTCACTGCATTTTGATTGGATTGGGAGAGGAAGGCATTTCCAGAGAGTGTTACAGTTACTTCTTTAGGATAGCAAAGAAGAAAAAAATACAAGAACTTTCAGAGTGATTGTCACATTGTAATTTGGGAAAAAGGAAACGTTGTTTGCACTTTTTAGAAAAAAATTATTATACTGCTGAGAAGTTAAGTGTAAAGACAAACACATTAATGAGTTAAGGATCTGGCTGTTACTTGACAAAGGACCCTCTGTAGAGGAGAGGCAGAAGAGAAAGCAAAGAGGAGAGCACCAGTCAACACTTGCTCTGGAAGGTTTTTGGAAATGTTTGAAAGAAGCCTGCTATCACCATGCTATCTGGTGCCACCCGTGTATAGGGAAAGAACTTTTTCGGCCTCCTTACAAGTAAACATGATTACGCCTCAGACACCCGATTTCAGCAGTTGTTTCTCCTCCCTAATTGAAACTGGCAGCAAGATGTTAACTGCCAGGGCCAAATTAGTTATGGCTTGAATTAGTGACACATTTAGGTGAGGAAATAAGGCCTAAACTAAGATATTGGAGCTCCACAAAAGGAATTAAAGCAAGCTCTTACTGTACTATGGCATTAGGGAGGGAAGGCAGCTTTGGCTAATCTTTGGCTTTAAGAATGGCTGGACCAGAGCAAAGAAGGAATGAGTTTGAAATAAATCGCTGTGGAGGGGAATGAATGGATTAGGGAGTTGCTGTGGCTGTTAGCTGTAAAATTGGATTAGATAAAGAACTTTAGTAAGGCTGTATGTCTACAACCTATTTTTTTAAAAAAACCCTGCTAGTAGCCCAAGGATAGCAGCCATGTTGTCTCTGCTGAAGTGATACAAGAATTTGCAAGTGGGAAATGCCCTGTGGAAATTTCACTTCAAAGCCTAATGGCTCGATGATACAGACGAGGTGAAAACCTAATTAATGAGCCAACTTGAATAGTCCAGGTGTTAATGACTTGGTGGAGGCACCCTGAAAGCCACCGGTAGTCAGTCAGACACAAGTAAAAGTTAAAGCTTGTAGCCAGCAATACACAGTGGCTAAGGAATGTCTAGAAGGCTTTATAATCACATAGTTATATCTCATGGAAAAAAAGGATTGGAATTTGCTGGGTGATAATCCTTACGTTTTATACAACGTTAGTGATTTAGTCCGCAAAATGAGGGAAATGAGAAATACTACAAAAAAAATATGGGAAGTGGTTCAGATAAATGCTGACATGATGGGAAAAAAGCTTCTATTAGAGGTAACTGTTACAAGTAGAAGACAGGCCAGGGCATAGTAACACAAGGGCAGAGTGAAAAATACTTCACAGAGGGGGCCTTCAGGGCAAAAGTTCTAGATGTCTGGGTATTTAAACAACAATTACAGTTCCACTACTCAGGAAACATTAAGTGCATGAGAGGAATCCATAATGGCTCCAATATTTTACTGAATCAGGTGTGCTAAAATGGACAATGGAATTTGTGCAAACTGAGAACTCCTAACTGGGTTCAGATCAAGGTAGTGACTAGAAAATATGCACTGCCTACTTCCATGGGAGAACTGTGCTTGAAAATGGGTCCTGTGAAATTCAAACAATATAGAGTCGTGGACAAATGGTTAAATTCATAATTCACTTCCATTTCAGTATGGCTAATACTATGGAAAAAACACTGTCAGCAGAAACTCCATCTAAGGATATGGCAAACAATCTCAAAGGTGTTTGGTTTTCAATGAACAAATCATCTTACTTGTAACAGCTGAAATTGCAATAGCAGCCATACCAAGTATTAGGTTTTCAGCAGAATGAAAACTAGAAATATTTTCTAAATTATCTAGAGGCATCTTAGCATTTGAAATTACTTGGAATCTGAAGCCAACTACATCCACATTCGTTTGAACATCTTAAAAATAATGAAAACTGTCATTGAAATACAATCTGGGTCTTTAGTGGTTACTGCCTTAAAAGAAAACATCAAAAAGGGGAAGAAAAATGAGTTTGTGATGAAATTCTATTGTATTTGATTCTCGCCTGACTACTTTATTAAAGCACTTTTTTTTAATATTTAAGCCTTAATGAAAAGATAAATTACTGTGCATCAGCTTATCATGCAATACGTTTCAACACAAGGCATTAGAATGAGACTTTGGATGTACTCACCTGATCCAGGCCAAGAGCAACTACGAACAACAGTGAGCAAGACTCTCAGATGTGATGTGACATCCATTAACGGTCTGTAAGAATTCTCTGTAGGTAATGACAGGGCAGATTATCTGGTTAGTTTTCATGTTAGTTGTCAAAATTGTGGCAATAGGCTGTGTTTTTTGATCACAGGAAGAGAACATACTAGAAATTTATTGTTTAGAAAACAAGCATGGGGAAAAGATGATCCTCTAGGAAAACTATGCCATTTGAAAGAACAATTGGCCAATAACCCATTCTACAAGAGCAAATCTGTAGAAAGCCTTCAAAATAAAGCAGGCTCAGATCCATCTAGTTTGACAATTCTAGAATAAAGAGGGGATTACTAAACTGAATTGACACACTTAAGCTTTGACCCAAGCAAATTAAGTAATATATAACATAGTACTCCAGAGTGAAACCCAAAGGACTAGAACACTTGGTGAAATTGGTCCCAAATGTTATTAGGTTATTTGGTTATTTTACAGATGTCCCACAACAAACTTGGGAGCTGACGCTGTGAAAGCAATGCCAGCAGCAAATTACCCCAATAACAAGAACAAAAGAGAATCCTTCTGCAAAAAATGCCCAAGACAGTAAGGATATCATGTACCTGTTTTAGCAGCCTTTCTATATACTTAAATGAAAGAATTATTTATAATTAAAAGAAAAAGGTTGGCCATACGAAGAGACGTTCACATGCAGGAGCAGGCCAACACAACGCTTTTGTTTCTCCAACACTACCAAGCAATTCTGCAGATCAGCACATTCTGCACAGATAAACTGGCTCAGGTATTTCTGACAGGGCTTTACATTGCAGTATACATTTCATAAGAAATCATAAGAAACGGAAAAGAACAGACAGTTTTCTCTACACAGCCAGCACTGGCCAGAGCTTGGAAATCTCCCCATTCCAAACGGACGCTGCTGGCAGTCAGAGCAGGAATATGTGACCCTGGGGCCAGCAGACACTCTGGCTAACCTACTGCAGTTGTTTAGGACGCTTATGTTTGCTCCCCAGATCTTCTAACTAAATGTAGCTAGTGAATTATTTTTGGCATATGTGACTGTTCTTCTCAAGCTGACTTTCCATATGCATTGCTTTACCATTATCCAGATCTTTGCTTTTCTTGTCTCCTTCCTGTGTTTGTATTCCACATGCTGCTCCATGATACTGCACATACCTTCCGTCCTCACTTTGCTAAATCTCTGGCTGTTGCTCTGCAAGTGTCAATAACAAAACAAAAGTTTGTTAGGTCTTATGCCATTAAATAATAAAGATGGTTCTAATTATGTATTTCTTTCAAGAAGACATGTAAAAAGTTTAGGCGAGTTCAAAATCTAGATAGAGATTATTTTTTTTTTAAGTTACATATGTCCATACTATAAGTAGATACTCTAATTTTGAAAACTCAACAACCTACTTTTTTTGTGTATACAGCTCTGTCATTCTGAAGCTTGTAAAAATTAGCAGTCCTAATCTTGCAAATTATACCATGTGGATGGACTCCTGGACAGTTCCAGCTTGGAGATCTTGGAACTTTTAGGTGCCTACATTGTTCCTGGTATCACTGAAAAAAAAAGTTTTGCAATTAACATATACCTGGGCACTCAGTGCTCTCAAAAAACTCTGGACTGCTTATCAAAAATTAGTTATGTGTGTAAATTAAAATAAAGATGTGACTGTCCAAAATTACTCCTCAGTGGAGACAAACCTGAAAATACTGGAATATTACTAATCCAGGACACCCAGAGCATTTTCATTTCCTCCTCGCTTGCAGTTTTCAACTTGATAAACCATTGGAAGAAACCTGTAAGATGTTTTCTCTTGGATAGGTCTATTGCCCTAAATGGAAACATTTCCGTTTTCTGACCAAATCAGAAAAAACATCACTGAAACTTTGAATCTCATCATTGTCAGTGCAGCAGCATTACTTCACACGAGCAGCTGGTCTGCCTGCTTGATCCCTGCGTGGATGTGCTCCCTCCAGGGACTGCATCCCCCCGAGAGCGGGTCCCTGCGTGGGGCTGCTCCGGGAGCAGCGGGTGGGAGCTGCAGTCTGAGCACAGCACGGCCAGCAACGGGAACTGAGAGCCTGGGCACCAGCGGGAGCTGCTCCATGGAGGTACAGCAAGGTAACAAATCCACCAGGAAGGGCTGGGTTGGGGAAAAAAAACCCTTTTGCTACTGGAAAATACAAAAAAAAAAAATACGTGGCCATTTCTGAACTGAAATGTCTTAACCTCTTTTCTTTCTTCTTAGAAGCAACCTATTGTAAAAACCTATATGATTTAAGAGGAAAACAAATGTTGATGTATCAGCAATACCCACTGAAGGAACATCTCTTTGTGGTGGCCTTTCTGAAGTAGCTATGTTCCTTCTTATTAAAGAGTAAGGCAAAATAAACTCCTAACTTTTGATAAGTCATTGTAGTAAAGTGGAGAAATGTTGCTTTGATTTAAACAGATTATACCCGAGTTCTGTGCTGCTGATTCACAGGTGACAAAATAAAGGTAACGATTGTCTGCACACAGCTGCCTGTGTTCATCAGAAAATGCTGAGACTCTCATTGCTGAAAATGCCAGCACAAATTTGAAGTTGAAATGTTGCTAGGAGAGTAGCACTAGCTTCAGAAAGGTGTGAGGGATACTCATGCTCATGTTAAAATTACTGTATCCTAAATTACCGTATCATTCTGTTTCAAAGCTGAATGTTGTACCATGCTGGTGTAAACTGGATCACATTCACGGTCTGAAAGCCGATCTAGAATTTCATGTAACTGTTATTCAGGTACAGAACAAAGGCTTAAGTAACATCTTAGTAAGTCTTGATCTTTATAATGATGTTTTTCAGTGGGAAAAGGCCACAGTGAAAAACAGCACATACTGCCTTGCCTTGCTTAGAGAATGCAATGCACAAGCTTTTAAAAATCATTATTTATTCAGCTTTATCGGAGAAATAAATGTATAATCAGCAAGAAATCTGAGCAAAAATCTGCAAGGGCACAGATTGCATGTAGTGAGAGGAGACAAACAGTAAAATGAAGTAAAAAATCCAGTGGTTTATCTTCTTCATGTGTAAATAATGCTTAATTCTATTTTAACTTGCTTTATATTGAATAGAATAGAAAATTTTATCAACTCTGTGACACAGAGTCCTTATATAATACACAATGTGGACATTTCAAAGAGTCTGACTGATTTTTAAAAGCAATTTGAATATCAGTAACTATCTTGTAGCAAGTTTGTGAATATTCAGGCATACCTGAATTTAACAAAACTTTTACAACATAGATGTTGTTTTGCTTTCAGTGTAATTTAATAGGTCTTTTGGGATCTGCCGTGTTTGAACATCTGGGAAACATCACATGTTGTCTGTTGATCAATGAGGCAACAGGAAAGGCATGATGTGACACAGATGTTAAATATGGCAATACTCCATAGACCAACTGGATCACAAATGGGAATGATCAGACTTCGAAAAATCTGATTAAGATTCATTGACTGGATAAAATTCAACTGGGTTTTATTTCCCTTAAATTTCCTAACTGGTCTTATAACAGTATTATAGTGGGTATTATTGTGGTCAATGAATTATTGCAAACTGGCTTATTTGGAGGAACAAAACGATGTAACTGAAGACAAGGACTTTTACTATCAAATACTCTACAGGAAGATGAATACAACTTGCCAGATCCCTGCTGTCTCATCATGAAGATTAATGTCTACTACTGGATAACTCTGCCACTTCTCGTAAAACAAAGAATATATAAAGCAAATTTATTGCATTAGTTTAAGCCTGTGTTAATTGACTAACTGCCGCTACCGTAAGAAACCTTTTCCTCTCATATGCAAAAGAGAAAGAGTGTCTATGAATTCCTTTAACTGTTACCCAGGAATGCCACCTCCTGGCTATGTATAGAAACGCCCTTTGAGAGGGAGACGGGGAAAAAGCAGCTTTCATTCCGTAGTTTCCACAAAACCATTTCAATTAAATATATGTTAAAAATATGTGAAACACGGACATACCTCCTGTCAGACTTCCTATCTTGCTCGTTGAAATGTAAAGGTACTCAGATATTTACTTTTCTAAAGAAATTGTGTGGTTTAAAATAATAAACACACCTGACATTGACTTGCTGTAGAAACAACCTTAAAGCTGTTGTATTTAAAGGTAGCAGCTGAATCAATATCGTGAATGAAAATCTGTCCTTACTGAAGCTGACAGGACTTTTGCCACTGACTTCAGTGGGGCCTAAACTTTCAGCCTGTATTTTTTGAAATTTGCTCCTATGAAGTGGGTTTGAATTGTCAGAAGTTTTAAAGGAAAACAGACATATATTCTTCTGCAATTCAGTGGGCACAGCATTATAAAGGGGAAACTGGTTGTGCAAAACAATGACAGCAAAGGTTTTCAGAGTCAGAGTTCTCTGCTTCCCTATCATCAGATCAGATTAGCTGTGGCTTTTGTTGCTTGAACTTCCCCAAAAATAGCCTTAGAGTTGTTTGGTGTTGCTAGTGCAGGAATATGTTCCTTGAAGCAATCATAGAATCACGCTGCAATGGACTCCGAAATCAAAGCAGAATTCTACTCTGGCTGCTAGGGTGATATACAGACAGCAGGGTAAAGAAGCCAGGGATTTTCTCCCACCTGGAAAGCAAGTAAGAAGCATTTCTTCGGTGCATGAAGCAGACTATTTGGGCAGACAGCAGAAAAAAGCCCCTGCAATTACAGATTAACTCTACTGCATTTAGCTTCTGCCTTTTTTTTCCTTCTTCTTCTTAAATATTACAGCTGTGTGATCTCTTGCAGACTTAAATTCTCAAATTCACAGGTAAAAATAAGTTCAGTGAGCCCAATCCTACACTTAGATATTTCAGAGGGAAATAGGTTCTTTTTGGTTCTGCCCATCGGTTTCTTTACTATGTCAAGCATAAAACAGCAGAAATGGTAATGCAAGCTGACAAATCACTTACCCTTAATGGGGACACTGGACTGCTTTTAAGTTGCCAAATCTGTGATTCTAATATTTTTTAATGCTGTCAATAGGCAGTAATTTCAAGGATTCAGTGAAACAGCATCCATTGGAAGAGATTAAAAAATAGTGAATGCTGTGGTATCTTAATAATGGATATCTGACATGTTTGATAAACATTTTCCTTACAATTAAAAACTTTCTNGTGACCCTGGGGCCAGCAGACACTCTGGCTAACCTACTGCAGTTGTTTAGGACGCTTATGTTTGCTCCCCAGATCTTCTAACTAAATGTAGCTAGTGAATTATTTTTGGCATATGTGACTGTTCTTCTCAAGCTGACTTTCCATATGCATTGCTTTACCATTATCCAGATCTTTGCTTTTCTTGTCTCCTTCCTGTGTTTGTATTCCACATGCTGCTCCATGATACTGCACATACCTTCCGTCCTCACTTTGCTAAATCTCTGGCTGTTGCTCTGCAAGTGTCAATAACAAAACAAAAGTTTGTTAGGTCTTATGCCATTAAATAATAAAGATGGTTCTAATTATGTATTTCTTTCAAGAAGACATGTAAAAAGTTTAGGCGAGTTCAAAATCTAGATAGAGATTATTTTTTTTTTAAGTTACATATGTCCATACTATAAGTAGATACTCTAATTTTGAAAACTCAACAACCTACTTTTTTTGTGTATACAGCTCTGTCATTCTGAAGCTTGTAAAAATTAGCAGTCCTAATCTTGCAAATTATACCATGTGGATGGACTCCTGGACAGTTCCAGCTTGGAGATCTTGGAACTTTTAGATGCCTACATTGTTCCTGGTATCACTGAAAAAAAAAGTTTTGCAATTAACATATACCTGGGCACTCAGTGCTCTCAAAAAACTCTGGACTGCTTATCAAAAATTAGTTATGTGTGTAAATTAAAATAAAGATGTGACTGTCCAAAATTACTCCTCAGTGGAGACAAACCTGAAAATACTGGAATATTACTAATCCAGGACACCCAGAGCATTTTCATTTCCTCCTCGCTTGCAGTTTTCAACTTGATAAACCATTGGAAGAAACCTGTAAGATGTTTTCTCTTGGATAGGTCTATTGCCCTAAATGGAAACATTTCCGTTTTCTGACCAAATCGGAAAAAACATCACTGAAACTTTGAATCTCATCATTGTCAGTGCAGCAGCATTACTTCACACGAGCAGCTGGTCTGCCTGCTTGATCCCTGCGTGGATGTGCTCCCTCCAGGGACTGCATCCCCCCGAGAGCAGGTCCCTGCGTGGGGCTGCTCCGGGAGCAGCGGGTGGGAGCTGCAGTCTGAGCACAGCACGGCCAGCAACGGGAACTGAGAGCCTGGGCACCAGCGGGAGCTGCTCCATGGAGGTACAGCAAGGTAACAAATCCACCAGGAAGGGCTGGGTTGGGGAAAAAAAACCCTTTTGCTACTGGAAAATACAAAAAAAAAAAATACGTGGCCATTTCTGAACTGAAATGTCTTAACCTCTTTTCTTTCTTCTTAGAAGCAACCTATTGTAAAAACCTATTTGATTTAAGAGGAAAACAAATGTTGATGTATCAGCAATACCCACTGAAGGAACATCTCTTTGTGGTGGCCTTTCTGAAGTAGCTATGTTCCTTCTTATTAAAGAGTAAGGCAAAATAAACTCCTAACTTTTGATAAGTCATTGTAGTAAAGTGGAGAAATGTTGCTTTGATTTAAACAGATTATACCCGAGTTCTGTGCTGCTGATTCACAGGTGACAAAATAAAGGTAACGATTGTCTGCACACAGCTGCCTGTGTTCATCAGAAAATGCTGAGACTCTCATTGCTGAAAATGCCAGCACAAATTTGAAGTTGAAATGTTGCTAGGAGAGTAGCACTAGCTTCAGAAAGGTGTGAGGGATACTCATGCTCATGTTAAAATTACTGTATCCTAAATTACCGTATCATTCTGTTTCAAAGCTGAATGTTGTACCATGCTGGTGTAAACTGGATCACATTCACGGTCTGAAAGCCGATCTAGAATTTCATGTAACTGTTATTCAGGTACAGAACAAAGGCTTAAGTAACATCTTAGTAAGTCTTGATCTTTATAATGATGTTTTTCAGTGGGAAAAGGCCACAGTGAAAAACAGCACATACTGCCTTGCCTTGCTTAGAGAATGCAATGCACAAGCTTTTAAAAATCATTATTTATTCAGCTTTATCGGAGAAATAAATGTATAATCAGCAAGAAATCTGAGCAAAAATCTGCAAGGGCACAGATTGCATGTAGTGAGAGGAGACAAACAGTAAAATGAAGTAAAAAATCCAGTGGTTTATCTTCTTCATGTGTAAATAATGCTTAATTCTATTTTAACTTGCTTTATATTGAATAGAATAGAAAATTTTATCAACTCTGTGACACAGAGTCCTTATATAATACACAATGTGGACATTTCAAAGAGTCTGACTGATTTTTAAAAGCAATTTGAATATCAGTAACTATCTTGTAGCAAGTTTGTGAATATTCAGGCATACCTGAATTTAACAAAACTTTTACAACATAGATGTTGTTTTGCTTTCAGTGTAATTTAATAGGTCTTTTGGGATCTGCCGTGTTTGAACATCTGGGAAACATCACATGTTGTCTGTTGATCAATGAGGCAACAGGAAAGGCATGATGTGACACAGATGTTAAATATGGCAATACTCCATAGACCAACTGGATCACAAATGGGAATGATCAGACTTTGAAAAATCTGATTAAGATTCATTGACTGGATAAAATTCAACTGGGTTTTATTTCCCTTAAATTTCCTAACTGGTCTTATAACAGTATTATAGTGGGTATTATTGTGGTCAATGAATTATTGCAAACTGGCTTATATGGAGGAACAAAACGATGTAACTGAAGACAAGGACTTTTACTATCAAATACTCTACAGGAAGATGAACACAACTTGCCAGATCCCTGCTGTCTCATCATGAAGATTAATGTCTACTACTGGATAACTCTGCCACTTCTCGTAAAACAAAGAATATATAAAGCAAATTTATTGCATTAGTTTAAGCCTGTGTTAATTGACTAACTGCCGCTACCGTAAGAAACCTTTTCCTCTCATATGCAAAAGAGAAAGAGTGTCTATGAATTCCTTTAACTGTTACCCAGGAATGCCACCTCCTGGCTATGTATAGAAACGCCCTTTGAGAGGGAGACGGGGAAAAAGCAGCTTTCATTCCGTAGTTTCCACAAAACCATTTCAATTAAATATATGTTAAAAATATGTGAAACACGGACATACCTCCTGTCAGACTTCCTATCTTGCTCGTTGAAATGTAAAGGTACTCAGATATTTACTTTTCTAAAGAAATTGTGTGGTTTAAAATAATAAACACACCTGACATTGACTTGCTGTAGAAACAACCTTAAAGCTGTTGTATTTAAAGGTAGCAGCTGAATCAATATCGTGAATGAAAATCTGTCCTTACTGAAGCTGACAGGACTTTTGCCACTGACTTCAGTGGGGCCTAAACTTTCAGCCTGTATTTTTTGAAATTTGCTCCTATGAAGTGGGTTTGAATTGTCAGAAGTTTTAAAGGAAAACAGACATATATTCTTCTGCAATTCAGTGGGCACAGCATTATAAAGGGGAAACTGGTTGTGCAAAACAATGACAGCAAAGGTTTTCAGAGTCAGAGTTCTCTGCTTCCCTATCATCAGATCAGATTAGCTGTGGCTTTTGTTGCTTGAACTTCCCCAAAAATAGCCTTAGAGTTGTTTGGTGTTGCTAGTGCAGGAATATGTTCCTTGAAGCAATCATAGAATCACGCTGCAATGGACTCCGAAATCAAAGCAGAATTCTACTCTGGCTGCTAGGGTGATATACAGACAGCAGGGTAAAGAAGCCAGGGATTTTCTCCCACCTGGAAAGCAAGTAAGAAGCATTTCTTCGGTGCATGAAGCAGACTATTTGGGCAGACAGCAGAAAAAAGCCCCTGCAATTACAGATTAACTCTACTGCATTTAGCTTCTGCCTTTTTTTCCCTTCTTCTTCTTAAATATTACAGCTGTGTGATCTCTTGCAGACTTAAATTCTCAAATTCACAGGTAAAAATAAGTTCAGTGAGCCCAATCCTACACTTAGATATTTCAGAGGGAAATAGGTTCTTTTTGGTTCTGCCCATCGGTTTCTTTACTATGTCAAGCATAAAACAGCAGAAATGGTAATGCAAGCTGACAAATCACTTACCCTTAATGGGGACACTGGACTGCTTTTAAGTTGCCAAATCTGTGATTCTAATATTTTTTAATGCTGTCAATAGGCAGTAATTTCAAGGATTCAGTGAAACAGCATCCATTGGAAGAGATTAAAAAATAGTGAATGCTGTGGTATCTTAATAATGGATATCTGACATGTTTGATAAACATTTTCCTTACAATTAAAAACTTTCTACCTAAATACAGAAGATACAGGAGGGAAATTATGAATTTTATTCTTTTTCCTTTTTCTGATGAGTTTTGATAGGCTGCAGATGTGTGGTTCTTCTACAATAAATAAAAATAGCATGAAGCTTTATCAATTCACTTTTCTTACTCCCTTCTTTGGAGGAAGAAAATAAAAGACAGGGATTAAACTGAGATTAAGCTGCATCTCTGCTGTTCCTGCAGTGCCATGCTTGCTTGTCTTTCCTGATGTGTCATCTTGAAACTATGACCTAGGCACTGATACACGGAAAGCAGGTACCCACATACCCAATCCATCTATACAAATGCCCACAGAGTTTGTTGTTTCTCTCAGCTGCCTTCTGAGAAAGCTCTAAGAAGCCATTTATAATTTTGACATGTACACAAAATTTTGACATATAGTAAGTAATGGAAAGCACATTTGTGAATCCTGCTTTTTTTTTTTTTTTTTTTTCAATTTTGACTTAAAACATTACAGGGTTTCTAGGATTCTGAAAGTATTATGCTTTTTCTTAATGAGGGCGATTATGATGAGGGTGCCAAAGAAATGATAGCGTGTGTTAGGTGATTTTGTAGGGTTTTTAAGAGGAAGGCAGGGTTGAGGAGACAAGTGCTCAAGGGAAAAGAGAGAAATGTTCAAGCATGAAACTGTTCCAACAATTTGCTCTAGTATTAGTGATACTATCTTCTATCTGTAGATGGCAGTGATCTCTCACTGCCTGCTTCGGGAGGAAAGGGGGAATGGTGGTGGTGATGAAACACTAAAATTAAAACCACTGTGCAAAACAGATGTGGGGAAGAGAAGTCATAAGATATGGGAAGGTATATGCCTTACAGTATTTCATTCGTGTGATGAGAAGATGTGTCATGCCATCCAGAATCTATAAATTTCTGCACCAAAGGATTTTGATGCCAAATTCCAGAATATTGTGTTTTGAAATTTATCTATGATTAAAACCCTTTGTTGGCTTTCTGGACTTCTTGTACACACCTTAGACACATTTCGTTATTTTAAACATGTTTATTCAAATAATACCTGCTGTTTTCCTTCCAAACCCCTCTGGGTGCTTAGCTACCTCCTCCATCAGTTGCTCAGCAGGTCTATTACCCTGTTTAATTTTTAGCTGTTTTTCTCTTGACAGTTGCATTAGTTTTCACTTTGATTCAAATAAAATGCAGTAAACAGTGTGTAAGTCCATCTGGGTGTACTTCAGTGGAGGGTGTGATGTGAAGCTCACTGAAAGCAAAGAGTTCTTATTAATTTCAGTAGGCCAAAATCTACCTTGCTTGGTGACCAGCAGAGAGACTCTCTAAATTATAATATAAAGGCACTATTTTCAGTTGTGGGTTGTTTTTATCTTAGTGGTTCTGCCTGAAGAATTTCAAAATATAATACTTTTCATGAAAATCAGACTATAAAAACTACATTTTTGAAGTTCTATTTCAAGTGTCACATGGGCTCCTAGCATCAGATTTCAAATGGAATCTAGACACACAAATGCAGATGAGGTGCCTAATAGGATTTCAAACTACATCTAAATAGCATTTTAAAATTTCCTTCTGAAGTTTATAAATATCAAGGAGATTTTGGGTATTGTGGGGATGAAGATGCCTACAATGCATGTATATGCAAAGTGGACACAGAGAAGTACCTAAGCCAGTTATTTCTTAAGAGCCATTGTTTTTAGTAGAAACTGTATCACTGCAAAGAGAAAAAAACCAAAATTATTCATCTGCTTCTAAGGCGGCCCAGCCTAGTGTAGATGGCATGAGCATTAGATACCTTAGAGTGACTTTGAGACATTCCTCAGCAAATCATGAGCTCCAGGTCCTTCTATTTAACATGAAGCCATCCCACTCCTTGCTGCTGAAAGAGGTTGTGCAATATCAGCACACCTAATCTGCAGCCACTGTTGTTTCACTGCAGTCGAGCAGAGGCTTGTCATTAGCATGACCAGCGGCAATTTTGACCTCTAGTGCAGAAAGCCAGCATAAATTACTGTGTACTGCCTAAATCCTTTTTGGGAAGCTTAGCTGGGAGTTTTATCCTTCCACAGAGGAATGTGTCACATCCAGGATGTTCTGGAGCAAAAAGGACATACACTCTTCATCCCAACAGTAGGCTTTCCACACATTCCAGTAGTGAGATAAAACCATCTACCTGGTGTCACTCTATTCAGAGCTTTCTCTACATGAATCCTACATTTTCTCCTCTGAATTTTGTCACTTCTTTCTTGCCATGCCAAATAGCTTTTCCTCTTCTTTACTGACCACACTCTTCAGTTCCTTGAAAAGCAGCAGCAGTTTCTCTAACTGATCTGTCATATTGCTTAACTTGCAGTTCTAAAAATGAATTTTTTTAATGAGTGAATGGTTAATCTTCATATTCCATTGTCAGAAAAATAATCCATTAATCTGTTCCCAGTATGCAGTTTCATAGTATGCACTCTCCACAAAAAAAAACCAAAAAAAAAGGAAGGGAAAGGGCAGCTAAGGAATTGTGTATGGCCTTATTGCCTATTATTTACAGATCACACATGTCTGTATCCAGACTTGCCTTTTCCCTCACACCACAGGCAGGGCACAGTACAGAAAATTAATTTTCTTAACCTGCTTATATTGTTCTCCCTCCAAAAAAGACTATTGTGAGATATTAAATAAAACCTAGGTTTAATATCTCCACTCATGCTCAAAATGCACACAATAAAATCCCTTCTTTGGGAGTTACTTTTGGTCACTTCACAAAAATGTCAACACTGGAATTTTGCAAAAAACTCATTTAGTAAGCTGTTGGCTCAGTTTGCTTCAGATACACTTCCAAGATTATTTGCAGCTTGAACTCAAAGTGTGCAGGACTCTGTGTAACTCTCCCATAGCTTCCAGTGACGCTGTCTGACTTGCAGTGCTCCTGTCTATCCTTCCTCCCTTCTGCTTCTTCCCATTCTCATTCTTTTGCTCCCTCTCTTCATCGTTCTAATTCATTCCACATGCCCTTGAATATGCACCATGCAAGCTGCTGTTTTGCATTCAACATTTGTTTATCCTGGGACTTATCACAGTATCTGAGAATCTCATAACTTTCACAGATTTTTATCCTCTTGAAGCTTTGTGAAACAAGGAAGTGTGTGTCAATTTACAGGTGGGGAGTGGTCACACTGTAGATTAAGTGAGGTGCTCAGAGCCCTGCTTAGCCGTGGGAGCTCTATTCAAGTATTTCTTGGCTCTTGATCTGCTATATAGATTGAACATTCCTGTCCAACTACATCTCCTGCAGTGCACCACAGTTTCTTCCCAAAGTGAGGACAGGCCATCACTCCAGCATTTTTGGCTTCTGGGAGATACCAATTGGCTGGGGAGGCTCTTCTTACGTTAGAACAGGGACATGAGACAAAAATTCAGAAATTTCAGAAAACCCCATTGTGACTTTTCAAAATCAAAATTAATGGATGGGTAGAAAAGAGAATGTGTGTGGAAATGGGTTCAAGCATCTGACCTACATTTCCATTCCCCCAAAAGAAACCAAAGCATCCTAAAAAAAAGAAAAAGAAAAAAAATTTCATGCAAAGCAGATATTTTACTCATAAACAGTTAATGATCTAAAAATGCTGGCTTCTGAAGAAAATTCTGTAATGGCCCTAGTTGTATTATAGGCTAGGAGAAAAAGCACATAACTAAGATTTCATTAGAGTTATCTTTTCCTTCTCATTTCAGAGTACCTGCTGTAGATGTAGCCAGCATGCTTTTTTGCAATAAAATTCACCCACCTGATCCACACAGTAAGTCTCTTAATGCTGGCTCTAAATTAATTTTTTTTGAGTTATCAAAACATAGGACTGTGTATCCATGTTTTACAACTCAAAGGGGAAGCTTCCAAAGCAGTGAAAGGCAGACTCACATAAGGACTGAGGCTGGCAACATGTGAAATTTGGGTGCCAGGTTATTAAGTATTCTGATTTAGCCACGATGTGAAACTCCACAGTGAGCTCTACAAATAGCTTTGCTGATGCTGAGGTAGTGACCTCTGAGGCTTTCATGTGACTGTGCTGCCAATGGGTTGTCTGGTCCACAGGGGTGCCACTTTCCTTTGATTTATCTTTGAGTCTGAGGAAATTTTTTTTTTTTTTTTTTTTTTTTTTTTTTTTTTTTTTTCTCTGGAGTAAGAAAATCCTATTTCAAATTCATTATTAGAGCTGGCCCCAGTGGATAAATCCTAGTAACTAGATATTTATTTTACATTGATATATGTACTGACTTTAAAACAAGCCTCATGCAGATAGATGTCTGGTTTTCCTTACTAATTAAGGGAGATGGGGAAGGGAAGAAAAAGGGGAATATATAATAGCTCACTTACCTGAGAAAAGCTGTGCAGCTGGGTGTGATCTGTTGTATAAGGCAGAAAATATGCATCTAATCAATTGTACTCTCTTGGAACCTTAAAAAAATTGGTTTATAGCAAACGTTATCATACAGACTTGGTGATAAAATAAACATACTTTGGCACTTTTCTGCAGACCAAATACAGTCACCAAAAATGAAGTTTAAAAAAAAAAGAGAAAGAACAGAAAAGTAACAAATTAAATGTTTGTGTTAAACTACCCTGGTAGTGAGCTTTGCCTAGTGAAAATGTTTCAAAACTGACATGCACAAAGAGCCTGCATTGTGCTGCAAGCATAACTTCCACTGAACTGTGTAAAAACAAGGCAAGATACAATGTCAACACTAAGGAGAAAAGGTTAAGTTACAGTCCTTGTAAATTCGATGGGTATTGCATAAGGAAGCCTTTTTTCAGTAAATCAGTTTAGTGCTACTTTCTGTTCAGTATTAAAAACATTGCAGCAAAATCAAAAGTTTCTAGATCTATCACAAAACTGTGAAAGTAGCATTTCTACAGGCTACAAAAGATATTTTAAATCTTTTCAGAAATCTCATCGGGGACTTAATCTGTGTGCTGAAATTTTGCAGAAATTGGCTGTATCGCCTCTGTGCCCAACTGCCTAAAGTCACCCACAAAACTAGAGACCTGTTTTAGTCTCTGCTCAATGTTTTATGCAAGAGAGACAGTAGGAAGAGTAGTGTCATCTCCACCCTCACAGCAATTACAGCTGCTGACTGCTCAGTCAGATGCTGTGCAAGGAGCTCAGCCCAGCTAGTTTCAAGGAGTGTGTTTAATGCTAAGCACTAACAAAAATAAACCTTATTAGCTGATCATACTCTGAATATAACACAAAGGATATTGCACCTTGCTGGATTTTCCTGCAAAACTTCCCCCAAAATTACCTTTTGCACAAAGGAAGTCAGCAATGCAGTCAATGTGCAAAGGTTGGGAGTATCCCACACCGAGCTAGGCTTGAGGTAATGCTGGTTACTTCCATGATGGAGTTTTTCCTCATATTTTTACTCTCTGAGCGATCCTCTTGCTTAACATTTTTGTTATTCTGTTTTTTGCTTCATAGTTTCAGATACATGAATACATGGAAGCATTTTACAGGAGTTCCAAAGCTTCCTGAGAAGTGACTGACCTTTATAACTCTTGGAGTATGTGCAGTTAATTGAAATGTTCTCCTCTCGATATATTTTCTCTAAACAATGGAAAAAATATCCATGTTAAACAGAACCCCATCCAGATATGTGTGTAAACTTGAGAGAAGAATGCAAGAGAGTTATTTATAAAAAGATGAAAATATTAAGTATTATTTATTTAGTGCCAACTATATTCTTGGTTCTTATCTGTTCTTACAAGCAGCACTCTGTTCTTATATGGAAGAAGCAATTTGAAGCCACAGCATCTGAGCTACAGCAATTTTGATATAATGGCAATGAAAAGATGCCAGCAAACTACCTTTTATGTGTGTGTTAAACTTAGCTTTGGTTGACAGTGTGCCCACTGCAAAACATACACAATACCTATAGGAATGATAAACAGAGCTTTCTCCAAGGAAGATTTTATTCACTTCTGTTGTAACTTAGTTATTAATTAAGTGTATAATTTAATCTATCAATTCCTTATCTATAAAAGGGATGCATCAGGACTTCTGTGAGTCTTGTCCAGGCACATTTCACTGTCTTCTGAGAGGAGCTATCCTGCTATGGGTGTTGCTCCACCCCTGCTACTCCATAGCCCTAGTCAAGACTTGGGGCTCAAACTGTAACTGTTATATCCAATATAAAATGAAACATTAATTTTATTATGGTAGCTGCAGGCATTAAGACTTTAAACAAGGAATAAAAATATACTACTGTTTGACATATAAAGAATATGAAAGAAAGAGTTCTGGAAATGCTTTAAAATACCTTAGTAATATTTTCTGAACCTCTAGACACATTTACTATGATCATGTCTCTCTTTAAGTCTTGTAAGCTAACACCATCTTATTAACTTTTAATATATGAAAAATATGCACTATAGGAAATGTAATGTTACTAATGAGGTAAAGATCTCCCCCCTCACTGTTATTTCCTGTCCATCTCCGTGGTAAGTAACCATGTATCTTTGTATATGGACATGTACAAGATAAGTGAAGCAGCTACTTACCCATCTGCAGTCCCAGTGGACCTCGATTAGCCAGTAAAAAGGCACAGGCCACATCAAACCAACTCTCTGCAGAACAAACCCAAAGAAGTGCATTAAGATTCTGCCCTTGTAATGCCAGCTGGTGAGATTTTCACACATGGGGAATACTGAATAGGACCTTCTAAAGCTAAAAGATCCTGCAATCACATTTTGTCCCATCAACTAGCAGTTTCCAGAAAGATAAATACAAAGAAATCTGCAGTAAGAACATAGAGGAATACCCCTACAAAAATATCTCAGACTTCTTAATCACAGCAATATTCCCCTTGTTAAAAAAGCAGATGAAAAGTATTTGCTTGTTAAACATTGCATTCATAAAAGAAAACTTTTCTTTGCTGAGGATTGCACACAGCTTTCAAGCACTTTTCTGCAAGCCAAATACAGACATAATTTTTTTTCTGACATGAAATGTAACCTTCCTGCAATCTAATCAAAAGTTAGACTGCCAGATCCCAAATGATACTAAAAAAAAGGTCACATTAAATTTCTAAGGGTCATTATTAAAAACATGTGGAATGTTCCCTCCAGTACCTTTGGAATTTAATTGCACACTGCCTGGACACTCCGAGCATTCCTCCTAGGCAAGGAACAAAACACGCTGATGTCAGAGGCCACACTGAAAGCACACCCCTGCTTCCCCCTGCCCATCCTCTTGTTCCTGGCCCTCCCTACCCCACTGGCCAAACCCTAAAGACAATCAGCACAAGAAGTGCTGGAGGAGTGCTTGAAAGTACTGTTAAAAACAGATTTTCTCATGAGTAAGAAGAAAAACTCAAGAAAAACTGGCTTAAGTGACTGGTCCAAATTGAAACAAAACCCACCCAAAGCAGCAAACCAGGCAGAGCAAACCAGGCTCTGAATTAAAGCCAACTCATGTGAATTTCAGGTCAACCAATGGCTAATAGCAGCTCCACAGGGATTAGAAGCTCTGCCTGCTACTAAACTGAGCAACCCTAAATGTAAACTCACTCATCCATTGAAGTCATGTTGAACATCTACTGGAGTGTGACTTAAATCAATACACAGAATTCCAGATAAACTGGTGAAAATTGGTCCAGCAAATGTATCCAGTAGAATATGATTTAAAGGGGTTATTTAAATCTCCCTGATACCTCCTATTGTTTCAACTTTTCTGGAAAAGCTGATCCAATACAAAACTTGTAGTACTTCCACAAGCTTTAGATTTCCTGACCTCCAGCGAGTGGGAGGCTTATTGCAGTTTCCCTGGATGTCTAAAAATGCAGCATTTTTGGAATGGCACACTGAGCATTTCATCACTATGTGAAGTGCAGTGGTGTCTGTGCTGAAATTTAGTTTACATAAATTAAATAACATCTGGTAAGTGCCAAGAATATCAGGGGATGTCTCTCCATGCAATGTTACAGCATCCTTGCTCTGGTTTACTGATACTTAGTTTCCTAAGATTAGCCTGTTGGAACTATCTAGAGGGATATGGGGTTTATTTATAAGCTCTAGCATACCTGCTCATAATTTATTTAAAAATCATTCCAATAATTTCCTTTACAAATCAATTAGCTTCTACTGATTTCTTTCCAATTTACAGTGAAATCTCTTCTGCCTGTTGTTATGCTGCTTATTTAAGTTAGTTAATTGTCCTTTAAATCTAGTTCTTATGCTGTAGGATGATGCCCTGAAATCATTTTTCAATACCAAATTTATTTTAAAATTCCCTTGAAAAGTTTAGTGAAAGGATGATGAGAAATCAATTAGGGCCATGTTGATGAATTAGGAATTATTATTATCTTAACTTTGCTTTGAAACAAACAGAAAGAATATGCAACCAAACAGATGAAAATACCATCCATAAGGAAAACAATTTTGAAAAGGTAGAACTAGTACCAATGTACAGACTGTTCTGTGAAACCACATTTCTGAGCTTAAGGAAACTCACTGGGATCTGGGTCACTGGGTTAGAAAGAACTGTGCTAGCAAAATAAAGATTATTGTCTTTCTAATTTAGTATGCTAGACAATTAGGGGAACTTGATTTCAGCAAAATGTTCCGATATTACACAGCATGGAGTTATGCACACTGCAGCTAAAAACAAGTTAAATTCTTAACAAATAAAGGGGGACAAATGTAAATCCATCCTCTGTGCCCTACTTCTTCCACCTATGTACCACACAGTGGGAGCTCTGCAAGGACATAATATACAAAATGTATATATATAGCCTCTGAAAGAGCACTACACTGAAACAATAAATTAAAAAAGTACAAATCAAATTTGCTTTTAATCTCCCTCTATGTTTCTCATTAAAAAAAAATAAATTTGAAGACTTCAAAAAATAATGTAATGACATCTTAAGAGAAAAATCAGCTTACTATAAAAGACTCAGTTAAACTTTAAAATGTACAGCTGGAAGTCCTGAAATATTTTATGGTTCACCACCTAACATAAAACAACAACGCAGAAAGACAGCAGCAAACACACTCTGCTGCCTTAACAACCAAATCTGTTCATGTAAAACAAACTCGTGCCATGAATGCTACACTGGATTAACAGACATGAAAATCAACAAGTTCCCTCTTCTAGGCGAGAATCCCTTGTAGCTCCAAGCTACAACCCATTGCAAGGAAATTAATACTGCCATAAGAAACTTCAGATGGCATAACAGCAGCATTGCATGGACATTTGAAATAGGCTGGTATGGAAGTTTATTCCCAGTGAGTACTACTGGGTATTCCTACTGCATGGAAGGCTTTGACTTTGATTACCTTGTATTTGGATTATGTTTTACCTTGCAAGACTCTGTGATCTCACAGTGAATGATTATAAGCATTCATAAGTGCTCAGGATGATGTGATATTTAACTCAGCGTGCAGTTGGGGAATATGATCCACATTTTACCAGTGAAGGGACTGAGATACAGACTGGTTAAAGGGTTTGGCCTAGAAAATTCCTCAGAAATGGGTACTGAACATCTCTCTCAGGTTCCACAGCTGTGCCTTGGCCAAATGCTTTGCCCCTCCCTGGTGTTCAGACCACACCTCACCGACAGGGTGTCACAGAACGCTTTTGTCCGGAGTTTCACCCTAAATACATGTGAAATTACAGGTAAAATTCTCACTTTTTGAGTCTGTAGAGACAATTTTGTAAGGCATTTTGCCTCAACATTCCTTTCACTGACATTTAAACTTCTTTATCTTTTCCCTAGAGCAGAAGACAATCCTACTTCAGTATAAATTGCTGCACAGGAGAAAAGCAATAGTTTCTCTTTCTCTCTGCATGAAACCACCTCTGCTTAGTTATTCAGATACAACTGCTACATACTTACAGGCCTAAATAAAACGACTGATATATTTCAAACAAACTGGTAAAGTCATTTTAATGTTGCTTGTATAGACACGAAAATCAGATGCACAGGTAGTTCTGCTCACTACAGGTGAAAGGCTGCAGATGGGTGTATGTTTTAAAGCTCACTGAGATTATTGAAAAAAAACTTACAAAGATTTCAGCTGTCACTAGATCAAGCCTGTGGCCAACAGGGTGAAACTCAAAATATTCAACTTCCACAAAGCTGCAGGGACACTTAGTCACTAATGAATGATCTGGTCCACCTTGGGCAGCTGGGAATTTCGTGGTAGCCCTCACCCGGGCCAGCATTTTATATGATTTCGCTTTTCTTTGGTAAGTTCCCCAAAACCTTAAATATTTTGATATAAACCCAGTCCCTTCTGCATCATCTGACTTCTGAATCAGCCCCTCAAAGAACACTGCATTGGCAGTAGGTACTGTGCACAGAATAATCTTTGTTCTCTGCCATATGCCCCATGTGGTATTTTAAAAAACGACTGATTGCTGCATGATTGTTCTGTTTTCCCCTGTAGCTCCTGGGCTATATATCTTCAGGTGTGTTAAGGTACCATGGTACGATGCCAGACTAAAGTTTGCCTTAAACAAACTCCCAATAGCTCTGATATCACTTTTAATTTATATTATAATTTCTAAATTCTAGTTGCTCCCTTGTGACTTTTTTTTTTTTCCACAAGCGCATCTGGAGCTGAGGAGCAGTTCTGTGCAGGAAGCAACCACGTGCATTAAATGGCACCCTGCTGTGTGACTTGTGTCTCAGTGCAACCCGACCTCTTTCACCAGAGTGGCCAGTTGAGTCCCACGGGTTCTGGGCAGTTCTTACTGTTTCACCTAAAGCAAAAAATTCCTGGGAGTGTCCACAAATCTGAACCGGTATCTGTTCTTTTCCTGTTGTTTCTTCTTTGAAAACACAAACAGAATGTTAATTACCTTGCCCTGATTTTATCCTGCTTCTCAGTTTGTTTCCTTTCAACTTCTGAATCTATTACCACCTGCCAATTTGTCTAATCCTCTATTCTGGCAGCTGTAAGGTCTTAGCTGAGATTCCTGCAATGATCCTGAAGGAAAATGAGCCATATTCCACTAGGTCAACAAGACTCAGAAAGAAAAATCTGTTACAAACATTACTTCATCATTTGCAAAAACTGGAATCTACACACAGAAACTTATTTCATGATTTTGTTCATGGATGCATTCTGAGGAGCTTGACGATCTCTCACACGAAAGAAAGTAAGTCACAAGATTTGTGCCTCCAATACTTCCAGTGTCCTTTTCATTTTTGTCACATTTTGTTCTTAAATGAATAATAAAATAAAACTTTAAATAATTTGGAGATTCTTCCCTAGTTCTCAGCACACACAGAGAGGAAAAAAAGCTGAATCAGCGTTCTCACACGTGCTTAACTCCATAATTATGTGCTGTGCTAAATTAGAGAGCTGTGCTCAGGTTTCATATTACAAGGATTACTTTAATTCTATACGGGAAAAAAAGAATATTTTACCCTATATTTTAATAAATAATTAATATTAACCTGCATCTATTAAATAAAGGTTCAAACATGCACAGTGCCGTAAGCTCCCACTGGATGGTGTTTATCGACTTGCAAAATCAGGATCTGGTACAATGGTATTTGGAGAGCACTTCTGTTTCATACTCTGCCAGTTCAATATTGCTAACTACAGGTGTTTAAAAAGCATAAAGTGGTCCATCAAATATCAAAAGATTAGCTTTATGCTTGCCAGATCTTTAAAAAATAAATAAATAAATTTGGGGCTCTGCTTATTTGCCTTCTGGTTTTTGATACTCCAGGGTTCAGCTGGCTCATGTTTTCATGTTTTATCTCTAACCATAAAGGCGAGAACTCTTTTTTGATGGAAGCTAAAGTTTGCATCTACTCACTAGCCTGCAGGAGCAGACTTTAAGAAAACATCAAATATCATTAACGCTCATGGGAAAACCGTGAAAATGGGCTATGCTGGTTGATAACTTACTAATTTACAAATTTTAGTAATAGACATTGGTGCTTTGAACTACTGATGTGAATTAGCCAGGTTCTACTACTTACTTAATAGTCTGTGTTCCTTGTGGCATTGAAATTATTGTGGCTTAGAAACCTACTCTACAACTGAACACGGTGGTGCTTGCCATGTGAACCTGGAACAGATTTACTCGTAGAGCAGTGGGGGTTTTACATTTTATGCCGGAATAGAAACAGTATTTAAGACTCGATTGAGTATCTTTAGACTAGTTACTCCAATTGTTTCAATAATGAAACTGCTGGTTTCCCCTCCTTTTATAGTTCTTGGCCTTCAACAAGAAGCTCCACAAGGTGCCATTTCATGCCATGGATTTTCATTGTTTGTTATTTGATGGATGAGACATAGTCAGAGGTGTTTTGTGAGCCATTTTTAAGAAGGAACTGTAAACTCCTGAACACCTACATCCTTTGGTCTGTTTTAAATACAGGAGCTACTGAAACAAGTGACATGGTGTAGATTTGTGGGAGATAAGAATAACTGAGTAGACAAGAACTAATACACACTTGGGCTCTATTGCTGATGTATCACAACATTGTTCCAGTAATGAACTTCTCCAAAGAATTAAGAGTTCAATTTGAAGGCTCATTCCCCCGTCATTTTTGCACCTGGCTAGATTAATTGCCTCAAGAGCTGAAAAAAAAATAAAGATCTAAAAATTTTGGACCCATATTTTACCCTGTGTACTGTGAGAAGAGTAACTGAGTTCTTTTCTTCCATAAACTCATTTAGTGCTTTAATTGGCTGTTGGGTGATGTAGAAAATATAAAATCTCATTCTATACCTCATACCTTACAACCTATGAATCCGTCAGTTCAAATGAGTCTGCCAAGGCAATCACAAAACAAAATTAGCTGAGAATGAAGGGGAAAACCTTTTTCTCATTATCTGTCAAAAATCTCTCGTGTTGCTAAGTAGGTATAGTAAGTAGAGAAGAACTACACATAAACCCACCTAATTTAAACATGGTGCTTTCATAGATCGAACTAATAATAACAAAAAGCATTTCAAATTATGAGTTAATTGAATGTCTAGATAGTCTCTTTACTGTTGCGTTCATTTTTACTCAATTTTAGGATTAACAAACTGCTATGCTTAAAATTACTATTGAGGTACCAAATCACTGTTTATGTACCTCATACTGTGACAGTGCTTTGTGAAGCAGTCTCAGTATATATTCCTCTATTGATAGGTGTAGCATAATTGTTTCTAATGGTCTGCAATTACTATTAACAGCTGAATAAGCAGAAAACTATTCACCCACCTAATAACATGCAAATATTTAATATTTTAAATATTAAGTGTTTTAAGTATCAGTGACTGAAAACCCTGGTACATTCAGTTCATGCAGAATTATTCCACTTCAGAGTCAACTGCGGAATGAATAACCTCATCTTTGGTTCACCTAATTGCCTCTGCTGGACTCCCTGGCTTTGCAGCCAGACATCTTTAGCAAAATGTGCCATGGTCCATCACTGAAATCACAGTTGAATTTCTGGTTATATCCTAGATCTTTTGTTGCTTATTTCATATTATCCATGCTAACACGATTATTAGTAATTTTATATGGGTACTGTATTAGTAAGGTTTATGCTTCCTTACTCTATTGTAAAATCTACATTTGTGCTTTATAAGAAAGTAGGACACTTCTAGAGCACTTATGTTTGCATGAAGTCAGTAGAAGTTTGGAATGGGCAGAATGCAGGTTTGAGCTTTTGCTTTAGTAAATGTTAATTACACAGGTATTTCCTGCACAAGGAATTGCTCTCTCAGAAATACAGAGCTGTGTTTTGAGAGTCAGTATTTTTAAGAATTTTTTTTTTGCTTTCTTAATCAAAAAGGATTTTTTTTTCCTCAAAGTTTATTTATTGCTTTGGTTTTTTACCCCCTGAAGTACATTCCCAAGATTTTGATTTTCAATCTGGAGTCCTACTGGGTTTAGAATTTCACTGAATATTTGAGAAGTGTCCTGGCCAAGGAAGGCTTGCAGAACTGGACACTTTTAAGCACAGAAGTATTTTTAGTTGCAAATATTAAAAAAATGCACTCGCAGCTGTTCACACAGCAGTGATTGGAGTGGTTGGAGTACTGAAGAATGCTGATACCTTGATATGTTTTATGAGTGTAATGTAGCTGTGCTTCAGGCAGAAATTCTTCAGAACAATGAGGAAAAAGAACACGAAGTGGAACTGTTTAAATTTTTTAAAAAGGAGTTACTTTTTTTTTTTTTTTTTGAAGGGACAGAAATAATACTGGAGTTCTTATACATATATACCACAATGGAAATGTATTTTCATTTGGGTACACTGTGCAATGCTGCTTTTATTAAAATTATCTCAAATAAATGCCATAGCATGAGAATTACACAGGATACTGCTTTAGAACTGATTTTGTTTCTTTTTTTTTAATACTTCTAATGCTTATCAAGCCCTTAATTGTGCTCTTTGAAAAAATGACTGTGAGAACACAGGCAAAACTAGATTTTCCAGGGGGCTTATAGAATGTAATCTGCATGTCTACTTCCCCAATGCCCTCTTCCACTCTTCCTTTGACCCATCTGAAATGAGCACCTACATTTCAGCACAAATGTGTTCTACCAAAACCCACCCAACCCCAACAGCAACTTCGTTGTGCATCTGATCAGTGTCTCACCAAGCCCAGCAGCCCTTCTCCCAGAAAAAGCCAGTATTGACTAGAGGGTTTTGAAGCCAAGCAATTGATTTCCATCTGCAAAGACCTCCTGAACTGAAGCTGGCAGTTCCCATGCAGTCTTAGAAAAGCTGGTTTCAGATTTTAGAGATTTAAGACATAGCAGTGGGTTCAGAGACATTTGTTAACGTTTGGGTGCTTTACACAAATAAAAGTCTCAAGATGAATTTATTTTTACTTTTTTTGTTTGATTTCTGCAATACTTGCTTGGAAGAAATCATGACTGCCATGACTGAGCACTGATACTAATTAATAACTTCCAACGCAGGATACATCAAACACTGCAGTTAAAGAAAATCTTCTGGTTTATTTGCTTTTATTTAAGGAAGAGAACACATAAAATAACTGAACCCTGTAAATAAAATAAAATTATAAATTAAGATAAAATACCACCCTTTTTCTTTTTCTCCATAGCCTCATGCATTCCTTTCAAACATGAAATAACTTCTGAAGGAAGGATGGCTGTGGTGAAAATCAATATTTTTCCTCTAGCTGAGCCTACTTCAGAGAAAAGTCAGATCCTGCCTATGCCCTCTGCTTGCATCTAAAAATTTTAGGTTTCATTCCCTGTGGTAACTATCATAACTATACAGCTACTTCATACAGTATATATTGACTTTGTAAACTGTGGTTGTTCTCTGGTGCGGGGATCAGTATTCTGGACTGAGCATTCAAGTGTGGAAACAGGAAAAGTCTGACATGTTATTAGATGCGTCCTTACTCATGCTCTTTGTAAGACTTCCTACATATCCCTGGATAGAAAATCAATGGTTACGTATGAAGTATCTGTGGTTACCTATTGGAAAGCAGCAATATGCTGCTCGAGCTTGTGAAAGAAGCTTGGCTTTCTTATTTAGCAATGAAGGACTGCAAAAGACAAAACCGAAGTTGACTAAATAATATAATAATCCTTAGTTTATTGCAAGAAGCTCCAAAAGACACAATGAGCAGGAAGTGAAGACCTACATACGAACAGTCCCCTGCTAACTGCAGCATAAAGATTTGCCTTTGAGCAGAGCAGAATCTACTGCTTCTGCAAAACAAGAAAAAGTTAACAAGGTAATATAACTGGAGCTTAAAGAAAAGGGACTGCAGAGGAGAAGAGAATTAGAGACAAGAAAGGTATCTACACACAAGAATTATTAATAAACCTCAGAACTTAATATAAGCTATGTACAGTGTTTGCACTATTCTAAGTTTTAAAAAAAATCATTAAACAATAAAGTAATTTTTCAGTAGCACTTTAGTTAGGAACAGGGCCTCATATAATTATCAAATAAGAGATGATTTCCTGCTCCAAAGAGATTTCTATCTAAGTGTCAGTCAAAAGAGTCAGACAAAAATATATTGCTAAGTGGTCAGTTGGGTATTTCTCTAAAGTTCTTAAATCAAACTGTGGTCTTAGCATCTGCAGGTTATCAGGGACCAGCACTGAGCTCACATATAATTGTCACAGACTTGGCAATTACAGCTTTGTAAGACAAAGTCTACTACCTCACATTTCAGATGTAAAAACAAAGCTCAGTATGTGCCCTTACGAGGCTGTGGTGTCTAGCTGAGGAATCACATCCTACTAAATATGATAGGCCAGATTCCGCCCCTGGTTACGTGCCTTTGTCAACCCACTGACAATATTAACTACAAAATAATATAAAGTGACACAGGGATTAAGCATTTTTACAGCTTAGAAAGCAGTGAGCTCACCTTAGAACATCCAGGTATTCTAGGCTTAAAGTACTTACATCTTGCAGCTGCTAAATGTTCTTTCCGTGGAGGATACACATTACATAGCATGCAGGTGGCAGTCATATCCTATCACTATTGTAAAAGCAGTTTATTAAGCATACACGGTGTGACAGGGAAATGGAAGATAGCCAGGAATTTGATCTTACCTGGTGCTCTGTGCTGCTGCTTCATGGTCTCTTGCCATGCTCAGAAGTCCTGTGCTTTGTATTTGCTTCAGGCCTAGAGCGTCAAAGTGTATCAGTTCTTTTACAAAGCCACACAGCATCAGTATGACATGTGAAACTAGCCAGTTCTACAGCTCTTTACACTTCAAATGTTTTCATGATATTGAGCCTTACAAGAAAAATGTCAACCCAGCCTGATCTTTAAGCTTTTCACCATTGAATCAACACACATGTGTCACAGATATTTAACAGTAACTGTAGAGATGGATGAACGAGTTTGTGGAAAATCCTGACCCAGCATGCATTTGCTCCAAAAGCCCTCCCAACCCTCTCTAAAGTTCCTTTCACATCAGTGGAGATCTTATTTCTTTGTTACTCCTTGCTAATTTCCTGGTCATCATGCTGCTTGCTGATGATGTAGTAAAACCACATCCATCATCATAACCAAACCCTTCAGCTGAGTCCACACAACTTAATTATAAAACTTCACTTTGGTAAGGTAGATAAGCAAATACCTACTGTAAGGAACAACAGTCACTCTGCTGAAACAAGCAGGATGTTTCACATGCTGGAAGTGAAGAATGTGCCTAAATACTCTGCTGTATTTTTCATCTTATATAACAAGCCACCGGAAGTAGATTAGCTCTGTAAAGGAGGCAAGAAGAGGAGCCAGGTGTTTTGGGAAGCATGGGCCATCACTGTATTTGCTGTCATGTCTCTACATTCTCTATTTTACCATTCCATATCTTCCCTTTTCCACTACTTTTTCTTTCCAGGTTTCCTTCCCCTTTATTTTTTGCTTCTCTCCTTTTGCTCGCAGACTCCAGATCTGTAAGGACTTGCTTCATAACTTTGTCCTGTACAGAATTAATTCAGTACTTATCCATTACTTTGTATTATTCTGCTTTAAATGTGTGAGTTCCACTGTCCAAGCAGGAGCAAATGACCTGTGTGAATGCTGGCGAGCACCTTGTTCTCTGTGGCTGACGGGGTATAAAGCCCGTCGCTCTTAATTGCAACCACGGATGACCTTTCAGCCTGAGTTTTGAAGTTCAATCATGAGATATATGGTATTTCCCAAGCTATTTGCACATGTTTTAACTGAAGACTTGTGTGTATGTGTATGCAGCCATGGGTCACTACACAAAGTGAAACCACCAGCCTGTGTGTTGTAGGCCACCACACAGCCACCAGCTGATAACGACCCTCGGTTATTACTAACCAGGGTCAAATTCATGCCAGTGACCTAGAAGGAAAGGGCTCCATATCTCATTACTAACATTCTGAGCTCTCCAGTCCCCCTGACCACTGCATTCAGGTCTTTAAGTAAAAAAAAAAAAGAAAAAAAAATCAGGAAACGAAACCAGGTATTTCAGCGAAATGCACGTGTGGTATATGACCACATTAAACAGCATCCAGAGAGAGTGAAATTCTTCCACTCACAATCTGATAATGCATTCTCAGCATACAGATACCTTCTTACACAAAACAGCTACAGAACCATCAACTAATACCCTAGGAATGAGTATGACAGAGAAGCATCTCCAGACTGTTGAGTGAATACCAGACATTTAGAGAAAAAACTAAATACTTTTTTTACTTGATATTCCCTAACTTTTCTAAGTGAGTCACTCTGGTGTGCTGAGTAAATAAAAAGATTCACAGAAGCCCCTCAAGTGCATTTTAACAGAAGAAAAGGCATTTCAAAGTCTTTTTTTAAGTCATACCAAGATAAACTGAAAAGTTTTAAAGACATTTCTTTTTCTTAAATCCTAAGACATTAATGAAGTGCATTTGCAAAGACCAAAACAGGATACCACTATTCAAAAATGGGATTTCAAATTCTTTTCCCCCATTTCAGGTTCTCATGCAGCATTTTTGTTTTCTATTTTAGGATTGTAGGTAACTGTTGTAAAGTTTCAGGATATTTAGACAGAAAAGACTCAAATCTCCAGGATGCCTTTAATGTGATAGTGATCCAGCACAGAAATAGCAAATGCATGCTTCAATTCAGTTAAACTGCTGATTGCCAGAACACATTTTAGGATATAGTTCTAACAGATCTAGGAATTTGAGGTCTTTAAAGCCTAACTAATTTAAATAAATGTATACATTCTGCTTCTTACTTTCCTTAAAATGATAAACAGTACAAAATCATGAACTCTAGGTTCTTTCCCACGTTATCTGTACTACCATATAAAATATTTCTAATGTAAATGTCCTAAAGTTGTCAAGATACTCATTAAAGTAGGAGAACTCATAACCCCTAGCATAGCAGTTATGCCACCCTTGTATTTTTTGAAATACTAAATCCTAAACTCAGGCTTGGTATGTAAGTAGAGAAATTAATTTTTAATATTTTGTTTTACTATAGATTTGGATCATCTGGTTCATGAAGAGTACATTATTCAGCTATTTATTTGGGCTTTTAGAAATATTCCTTCTGTAGCAGGCTATTAGCCACCTTCAATGCAAAAAATGTGTTGAAATATTATGTCCAAATTAGTTAATTTGCCTGAAAGAGAGTGGGAGAGGAACAGTGATAGTAAGAAAACTCTTTGTGTATGTTGTTCCAGGCATGATAGCAGCCCTGCCAAATCCAGGTGTTCAAAATCCAGAAGACAGTTCCCAAAACACAAAATTGGATCAAACATCACAAGATTAATATCTGTTTGTTTTTCTTTTGATTTACTTTATGGCTTCTGAGATTTAATTTTTAAATGAAAGTGGAGATTCTTACTTAACCACAGAATTTTGAAAGCTGCGAGTTAAAGAAGAAAATTATACTGAGAACTTCATCTGCTCCTGCTTTTGCCCACCCTCTGTTGCTCAGTGTCTACGCTGGAACTGTGATGAAGGGACTACATGAGCCATTCCACCAGAGCTGCACCACCTGGACTCCCCAGCACACTGTGAACCTCTGGGCTGCCAGTTACAGCACACCGTGAACATCAAGCCTGCTTTGTGCTGAGGAAGTGATGCAAATGAAAATTAATGGCCCAGTGAGTCTGCTCCTGCAGGAATCCAGTAGCAGTAGTACATCATCCTGAATCTAGTGTGATTATTTGGGTTATTATAATATAATAATAGATAACATAATTATAAGAAGGTTATTCAGAGATTTCATTGTATTTCTTCTGCAAAGGACAGTCTGTGAACTTTGAATCTCAATTTCACAAATTCAAATGATTTTGCCTCAACATAAACTAAGCTGAAGGAATAGATGCATGAAATCTCAGAGACCACATGAATTCAATATACACACCTTCAAGTTTGTGATCTGCCTATAGGGATTCCACTGCACAGCTCCACAACGTCAAAACTTTCCCCGGGATGCTGGTGTAATTAACCCTAGAGACTGTTCTAGATTCAAAGTTATTTCCATGATGCAAAATGTGGAAGGTGAGGCCATGTGAATATGCTGACACAAGCAGGTCTCCTTGACCCATTCCTGGGATAGCATTATTTACGGTGTTTAGGAAACTATCTGATCTCTGAATCTGTTTGTCTCACTCAGTCTAGTGAGTACACACCTAAATTGTGCACTAGTCTAGTCTGGCACTCAGAAAACATTACTGTGTTCCTAACCTGATGATCCCAAGCTTATGCAACTGTGTTTTCTGTCTTTCCCACTAACTTTTGAATCTATTGGCCAATCTCAAATAAATTCGATAGAAGAGCAGCGATCTCAAAGATATTAAGTTCTACCCAGCTACATGAAAACTGATGACTAGATAGATGACTGGCCTCATTAAGAGAAAAACTGCAACGTGAACTTAAAAGTTCTGTTTTGTCTGGCTCACCAGCTGGACAATCAACACACAAGCAGCCACGGGACATGCTGCCTCTTGCCCAGCTAGTAATTAGGTATAGCAATGAGACCTCAGGATACTGTGCATGGACAGCAAGAGAGGACAAGAAAGCACAGGTGGAGTATTTGAGGTCCTGGATGGAAGAATCATAAGGTACATGAGAGGAAGCAGATGATATTACTATCATGGAGCCTTACAGAGACATAAGATTAAAAGACAAAAGTGTAGGTGTTGACTTATGACAACATTTTTCATCACCAGGAAGGCGTGTAGTTGGTGGTTATCAATAATGTGCAACTCTTTCTTTTTGATTTTTAAGACAAGAATGTGTATCTGAGAACGTGATCTAAGTTAGATGCTCAGTCAGAAGTCAGTGCATCTACACCCAGCTGTAGAAGGCAAAGATGGCAAAAGTGAGAGCTAAGAAAATATTGTCCACAGAACATTTATAGCCTGAACCAGAGAACTTCCACAGAGCACTTCAAAGGCAAATCCTGCACTGACCGTGCTATGTCAACCCTGCTACAAACTGAATATTGTGAAGATGTCACCAAGAACAGGACTGGGGTTTAGAACATTTTGCAACTGCGAAATGGGGACTTTCCACTGGCATTCGCTGTGTTGGACATCATGTGCACAGGTGGCATAAGTTACCTTCGAGGTTAAACAGATGCTTGAAGCTACAGTACATCACCTATCAGGGTATTTTAAGAGAATCAAACAGAGACCACCTGATGGTCATAGAGCCATAATGCTCCGTGACAATATATATGTTAACACTGTGGAACTTAACAGCTCTTCAGCAATATGTGAGTGTGTTAACTCATTAAGGTATTTGCTGTATAACCTAAATACAGGGGTCACAAACAGAAAAATAAATTCCCCTCCTCAACTATTAAAGCACTGTGCATTTATTATTCTTTACTCTCTGACAACTGTAGATATTCTCATCGTGACCTCCAATTGTTAGTTTTCAGTGTGCTGAACAGAACTGAGGAAAATGTGCTAAGATCACAAAGGTGAAGTTACATTTTCAGTTGTTACCCTTTCTCATCCAAAGCTTCAGTAAAATTCTTCCCAATAGAATAAGGAAAAATACAGCACTGGATTCTTTTCTTTGCCCAAAGATCCCAGGGTGCAGATGAACTGCAATGTAAGGAGCAGTGCCATCATAAAGGAAATGGTTATGCACGGCGTTTCTTCTGAAAATAGCTCTGATTTTGAGTGGGGCACCCAAGTACAAAACTGGGAGCTGTAGTCTCTGAGTGCTCTTGAAAAACATTTTTGATATATGTCATGCTTTGGTAGACCCTTTATACTACATGACTACACAACAGAGATACTTTTCTTATGATGACTTAGAAAAGTTATGATCATGCTATTTTCTCCATGTAAAAGGAAAGCAATGACTGTACAGATACTTCAGTATACAGTAAGAAAATGGAGGCAGGAGTTTTGATCTACATCTTTGACTCATGTTCATGAATTCATTAACCTCAGTGGACTCATTCACCTCTGTTTTCGGAGTAAAAACTACTCTCAGTGAAAGATTGGTCTGCAAATGGTAACATTTCCCCAAACTCGTGGCTGACAAAAGCCATATCATTGTCTGGTATATATTAGAGTGCCGTTAGGGCTGCTGTGAATTCAATCCCTCTACCTATAACCATCAAAGGACTGATGCACCAGCTGGAGATCAACAGCCATACACACCAGTGACACTGCTGGAAATGCTGTATAGGAAAAATTCTTATACAAGAGGAATTGACATGTGGAGGTACCTACAAACTCTCTGGTTCCTTTCTATCCCTGGAACAGCACATTCTGCTCGGAGCTCTTGAGCAGAAATTAGCCCCTGATTAATTTATCCATCTGAGTATTTCTACTGGGCTCATCAACAAGATAACTTGTTAAGAAGTGCTTAACTGCTTATTCAGTTGAGCGTTATTATTGCCATCAGCATTTCTCGTGGATCTTTCGGTGAATTTACAATTAACCAGTGCACAGCTTGAATCCACAAAATCTTGGCATGTACCAATAGCAACGGGGGACAGGGCTCTTCAGTTCAAAATCAACAACATTAAACAAATATCACTACAGTGTATAAAAATCTATATTTTTCCAGAGCAGAACAAAAAGCTTAACCTACCTGCTTCTTTTTATAGTCCATTAAGTTATATCAACTGTACTTCCCTATAATGAAAATACTATCTCGTAACACTTTCCCTAACAAATAGCAGTGCCCTCAACAGTCTTTACTACTATAAATTCAATGCCTGTAATGAACTTAAGAAAATTAATCATGGTGTACTTTAAACACTAGTGGCATCAGTCACTTCAGAACTGGTTTGCAGCAAAAGCATCTCCTTGAAAGTATGGAGCACCACAACTCCCACTGAGCTCAGTAAGGCTGGCACTGCTTTAAAACTTTTGTGTGTGTGTAGGAGAAAAATAGATCAGTCTATCCCAGCCACAGTTTATACGTTGTTTTCTTAAGAAAAGTTCAGCTCACACAAATAAACATTTAAATTTGCAGGCTCTTTTGTAAGCTATACTAAAGCAGATCATATTCTGACATATTTGCTCTTGGTGCTTCCCGATCCTTGAGTGTTATTTTTGATTCACAGCTGCAGATTTCACTTATGCAACCTCAGTGTTTTGGGTTTGCATTAATGAAATCTGTTAGAATCAACCACCTGCCTTTTGCTTTTCTACATCTTGATCTTGTAGATTAGCAGCATGAAAGAGAAAATATTGACACAGAACTACTAAGGCAAGTGATTTTTGTCATAAAGTTATTTTTGTCCTCAAGAGCCATCGATCTCTTTCTCTGCAATGAATTCCTGTTGCTTTCTAGATTGTGACTATCAGGGCTTGTCAGGACTATCCCAGGTAAAAATATTTGTGCCAGCCTTTTGCCAGCTGGCAGTTCAAACCAACATAGCTCACTGTGAAAATGTTTTGCCTGGATTTTAAAATCAGATCTAGGGTTAAACTAAAGATTGTACCAACTGTATGTCTTAAATCCATTCATTCCATCTGACCTGCAAGTACACATCTGCTGCATGTTTGCCTTACCCTGCTGTCTGACAGTGGCACACATTTGAATCCTCATCATTTTGATTAAAGACTTGGTTTTGTTAGGATGTCATGTACAGTATATCAAAGGAGATCAGTAACCAGTCTGAAAGTCAGATGACAAAGAAAACAATCAGCACATGCACAGTTAAGCAGAGTTTCATGAAAAGAAGGCTTAACATAATGAGTCATAATTTGGAAAAGTGTCTGTAAGTGGTCTCACTACTCCAAGCTCATAGTGGACAGTTTAGGATTTTAGAAACAGTTACTAAGTACAGGCAATCCCAAGAAGTGTGTTGTCATGGGCTCTGTGCTACTCTGAGTACAAATCAGTTATCTCAGATCACCAAATTGTATAACATTCAGATTCACGACAGGCAAAACACAAAACATTTGGTAATAATCTTTTTAAAATTTTGGAGATTTGTCCAGCTGTTCAGTAAACGAATGTAGAATAGAAAACCACCTACCCTTTAATCAATAGATAATAAAGAGCATTTGTCTCTTACCTGTAAGACTATCTTAAATACTAACTCTGTCTTTGTTTAGTAAAAATATGATTTTTGCCTACCACATTAAAAAAAACCCTGCTGGTCAGCCTTCCTGACCAATTCCTCGTTTAAATATTTTAACATATTATCTTTCCTATTTGTGTTTATTAGTGTATGTATAAGTGCATCTGTGTCTGTGCGTCAAGATCATTATTAATCATTGTAATGGCAGGGGAAAAAAAGAAAACTTCTAAGCCCACTGGAAGAGCAATAGTGTTCCAGTAAGTTCAAGGTCTGCTAGGATTAAGGTTTGGCTGATCTGAGCCACCTGTTCTTCAAGTGAATACAAAAAGATGTGAGTGTAGTTCCTGAAAAAGAGAGCATGGATTAGCTGGTTTTAGGAAAAGACAAATCCAGATATTTTCTGAGCAGAAATGGTCAGTGTTAGCTGCCAATCCTACCAAAACAAAGTTTAGAGTCTGCTGTTTGTAACTTTCTTTGATGGTTACCTCTCCACATGTCTTTATGTGATATTTAAAAGGTAACAATTATTTATGTAAGATCTTTATATACATATACTTTTTTTTTCCTCAAGGTGTACAGGGTAATTCTTTGGAAAACTTTCAGCTAACTTTGAAACTTTATTATTAAATGAACTAAATTGTTTTTAAAACAGAAATCAGGTTTTTTTAAATGATTCACCAGTCCTTTTGTTTATATCACTTCAGGATTTCACAAGTGAGTAATTCATAATCACTTGAGCTGTCCACTGAAGGATCAGGCTTCCATCCAGTGTACATATGGCACTTGTGCCTTCAGGCTTAGGGTTTTAAAGCCTGTAAAGAAATGCAGTCAGGCATAACGTGGACTACCTGTGACCGAGAAACATGTGCTCATTAAAGAACACCTCTGCAGGAGAGGAGCAGCACAGAGGCTGGGAAAGCTGCAGCAGGGTGGATTTCCTTGGATCACCGTGTTAAATGCATTTGGAAGGCAAAAGAGAGCAAGTCGAAAGATATTACAGGAACACTCCCACTAACTGGAAAATGTTGATCTTGAACATATGATCAATGTATTTCCCAGGTTTCCTTTTAAAATCATCTGTGTTCTTTTAATGCACTTAAAGGCATCCTGTGTTGTATCTTCCGCACTGACGCCACCAGAAAATTTTCCATGGTATGCTAGCATTTGTGCATGATCTTCAGCAGGAAGCTCTCCTTTGGTCTCCTAAGCCATGTGCTATTTATTATAGAACTAGGATAGGAGCTGCTATTTTCCCAAGCAATTATGTGAATGGGGACCACGAGCCCTTTTGACTTTCAGTAAAACTCACCTGAAACACTTAAAAGATTTTGAAAATTTCAGCAACTGAGTTTTGAACGAGCTATTAAAAGAGCATGAGCACAATCCTGTGCTTAATCATTATGAAATAAATCTTTTATTTCTTTTTGATACTCAATCCCTCTATATTTTAGACCAGGCTACAAGCAAAGATAATTTCTACTTACCAATCTGAGTTCACAAGGATTTGCAAACATTAATTTACCAACAGAGTAATGGTTTCACTGTTATTTTCTTGTAAGGACTTACTGAACAACAACACAGTCATAAGAAAATGTGGATTGCTATATTGATGAGACCATCATATCATAAGTGATTTTGACTTGTCTTGTACATTTCACTGCCCTAAAAAACACTCAAGTATCTTATCAGACCAGAATCCACCGATTACTAGGATGGCTGTGGTAACTTATTTTTCTGTTAGTGCTTGTTTAAGATCTGTTAAATCATTCTCTCTGTCTTCAGTCACTGGATTAAACTCTGGAAAAAGACAAATTGCTCTTATTCAGCATAGTTTTCTTTGCTGCACATTGCAAAAGAATTAAGGTGATCTTTATTGCAATGGACAGCATCAAAAATTATAATACAGTTGAGGCTCTTATTCACTGTACATTCATTAGTACTTTTCCCTTCCTCCTCAAGTTTTTGTTTCTTCATAGCGACCACAATCAGATGTCTGGTATACTCCTCCAACATACATCCTCCCCCACCACTGTTTTTTTCAGGATTTTTCTTTCCCAGGCCATTTGACAGGTTTTGCAGAGAATATATTTTTATATGTAGGACATTTTTAAATATCATTAAAATCTATTAAAGTGATTTTGCTGTATTAATAGATAGATAAATCACAGGTTTATAGTAGCAATACTTATTTAGGACAATCTGCAGACGCAACATCAAATTTGTGTTCAGTTTCAGTGATGTACAAGGAACATGTGCTCATATTCTTTAGCTATCTTATAAGCTACTTTCTTTATATCCATGCAGAACAAGTAGTACCATGGCCATACACATAACATCAAAAGCTCTCCCTCAAAAAGCAGTACAGAGTAGTTCCATTTAAAGAATGAGGGGATGAATCAAGCCTCCCTCATTATTTCTGGGAGATTTGTCACACCTATTTCCATTAAAAGAACACCAGAACATGAAAATGAGTCCACTGAGTCACATCAAGCATCTCCCCTGCCTTCTACACAAATGGATGCCTAGGGAAGAGTAGCAATAAAACAAACTCCAGAACACAACACAGTCTCACTGCTACTGATGTGCTGCATCTGAAGGCAAATCTTTGCTTAGCTCCTTTTTCACTGAGCATTGCCACTTACATTTAATCTTACATTTTCTTCCAGTTTCTACAGTATCACAGCTTTTCGCTTCAGCAAACTGTAAATTGTTTTAGGAAATTAAGTTCCTACAACAACAAAAGTGCATATTTATCATCAGCAAAGCAGACTTGACACTGGCAGAAACCAAGAACTTTGTAAACACCAAATGAACTCCACAGCATTGCGAGATAATATGCATCTATAAAATGCAGTTTTCCAATTTTCTCTCTTTTGTCTCACTTAGAGAAATGTTCACTTACAGAACATTTTAGTAGCAAGTTTCTGGAAGCCCTGTTACAACAAGAGGCATTCAAAGGTACGTGCTAGTTCTCGTACCTGGTGCTCAGCCAGCAGATGGGGCTATTAAAGGCACAGGAATGAAAGAGAGAAACCGTGTAATTAGCAAAATTAATGCAAGTCTCTAAGTACTAGAGGTCAGAATAAAGTATACTTTACAGCTTAGAAGAGATCTGAATGCATTCAATGGTACAATAATTTACTGTATTTTTTTCCAAATGTACACGTGCTGGAGGGTGAACCAAAGGTATTGCACGTATTAATTTATTTTGTATGGGTGGAAATTTATTGCGTGTGATGAGGCCCACTTATATCAATGCGACACTTTTCAAGTAAGATCTAAAAAAAAAAACCCAAAACGTGTCATAAATGCACACCAAGTACTAAATCAGCATAATTTCAGTGTTTTGAATTGCCATGGGAATAGCTGAGTTCCCATCAAGTTAAGTCTTGCAGAGGTAGCAGTCATGCTTCTCTTTTCCTAATGGTGCTACCATCACTCCCTTCCCTGTTGACTATTGTTCAGGTATAATTATAATGTGCCTGCAGAAATCCCATTAAATGTCTAGCTTTTGTTTGTAAATTATATGTATCGTAAGGTTTATGAACTGATTTGCGTGTTAAAAATTCACAGAAGAATTCCAAGTGAAGAGCCTTAGAGTATTATTTTTCAGCAAATAAAAATAGCATGTCAGTATTTTAGAGTGGAGATTTGGGCCCTTTTCTCCAGCTCAACAGAACCTGCCTTTCAAATATTACAAAGGACAACTGGGCATTGCCTAAAGGCTGCCTGTTTGCAAGCAGCATAGCCAGTGAGCAATTTATTTATTAAGGGCACAGCAAACATGTCATTCAGCTGTACACTTTGCCCAAATCTAAACCCAAAGATGCTGTTGAGGATCGTAAATTCTTGAATTGCTCCTCATCAAAATATATTGCTAGAGTACATTTTTTATCAAAATTGATCTGAAAAGTGAAATAAGCAGAAAGAAGTTTCTTGTTTAAAAATAAAATTTCATCTGCTCAGAGATCTGAACTCACATAGGATGCTGAAGAAAAGCATTAAAAAGAAAGCAGCCAAGGAGAAATGAAGGGATGTATTTCATAAAGCATGAGGTCACCCTGCTGTCTCAGCAATCTTGTCTGTCTTTTTTTATCACTGTACTTAGGTGTTACTTTTCCACATATTTTATGTCTGGAAGGTTAGGATTAATACTTGCTGAAGGGTGTAGAGTCCACCAAACATTCAGACTGCCCAGCTGCACAGTAGTCTGCAGCTGAGATTTGTACTTTCATAAAATCTAAGCTATCAAAACTGTTACCTGGCTTCTTAAAGGGCAAGGAATACGCACGAGAATTTTAAACCCTGCATCTAACGTCTCTCCCTCATGTGAGTTTCAAAACAGTTGGCTTTTATACATCAATTAGTTTTTTATATTGAGATGGAGAATTACATCCAATAAATCTGGAATTAGTACGTTATTAGACATAAGACCAAACCCTAGCTTTTCTGTAGTGCTCTAAATTTTACCTCACTCCAGAGCTGAGAAACATGGAAATGCTAGTACTGGTACATCAAAGCATTGGAAAAATTTAATCAACGGCACCTTCAAGCTATTATGCATATCAAGTGGCAAGATAAAATCATGAATAACAAAGTTCTGCAAAGTGGTTGCACAAACACTGTTGAAGCAATCTTATAAAAGCGTATTTCTGCTGGACTGGACATGTCCTTTGCATGGAGGACACCAAGCTCCCAAAGGAAAGAACGTGTAGTAAACTTTTAATGTGTGAAAGATCAAGAGACCGACTGAGGCAGAGTAAAAAGATGCCCTGGAAAAAAAGAAAAATTAACCTCACCCATTGTGACACAGGTAGCAACACATGTGGCAAACAAAACGTGTTGGCGAGCCCCATTAACATCTGCTGCAGAAAGCTTGGAAGAAAGACATGCAAGCCAAGAGAAGAATAGGGTAACTGGCAAGCAGAGAGAGTGTGAGAGTGGGAGCACGTGCAGGCAAACTGCAGAAACAGCCAGGAAAAACGATCCCAACGTACGGAAGTTGATGTCACACAAACTCGTGCTTCTTTCGTCTTCAGAACAACAGGCACCAACCAACGATGACAAATTCATATTTGGACCTTCATGCCAACCCTTAATCTGTGGTGCAGCAGCTAATGTTATTCTTGGAGCTAGACAGGCTCTTGCCTAAACAGCAGTAACCTAAAAGAGTGTGTTCACTTCAGCTCCATTAAAAAATGTGGGTGGGGTGAAATACATGGGAAAGAAGCAATCATGAAAGCGATCCATAAGGAAGTTCATTTCATGCTTCTAAAAGGGTTTGGCAATAAGCAATTGTGGATTTTTTGATTAGGGAAAGGTTCTTCTACTTAAGAAAATGAGAGAGACCACTTATTACAGTAGAATTGAGAGAGAAAGGGTTCCAAGGCATCCATTTTTATAAAAGAAATCATCTAATTTTTGTATTTTCTCCTTTTCCCCTGGCAATGTCTGCTCCAATTCTTTGTTACTGAGTTTAGGAGACTCTTACTTTCACAGGAGACATGAAAGAAGGACATTAAGTTCACGTCACATCTGTGAACATGTTGCCATGTCAACAGGCAGTACTTTGTGGCTTAATTATTGATTGACTCATGTTCCTTTAGGACATAACACAAGCAATAACAGCACACCGAGCAGCTTTTCTAACTTAGATACCTCTTTATGCCATATAAGAGGTGTGGCACTTCCAACCTAGGCACGGGTAAGGTCTATACTGGAGCTTTAGCACAAAAGACCCTACCACAGGCATCTTGCCTGAAGAATATGGTGGTCTCAAATACACATAATTATATTAATCACATCAATAAAGAACTGGGACTTGAGCCTTTGTCTTTTAGATGAAAATCCTTAGCATGCACAACTCCAGCTAAAGAAGAGCTTTTTTAGGTAATGCATGGATTAGTTCCTACAATCACTCAGTCATTCAACAAGTCAGACACAGCAACCAGAACAAGGTATTTCCAGCCATAAACTGTGAAGTAAGAGAAGGTAAAAATTACAGTGCATTATGTAATCCACGGCAGCTATTTGTGCACACATCGTTTTCCTGTGGTGGGTACAAGGTTGATTAGCCCATTTTCACTGACCATCAAACTACCTGACGTTACCTTATGTTTACCAAGATGTAAAAGCACATACCCTAATTATTAACCACGAGGTATCAAATACTACAAACTACCACCCTAACTTGCCTCACAGGAATTTGTTCCTACAGCTACATTCCAGTTAAGAGTCTATATGCACAAAGCAAGGGACTATAAACAAGCAGAGAGCAGCACTGAGTAGTTCCAAGAACTCTCAGCAAAGTTTGAGGGAGATAAGCAGAATGGGGAGAGAGACAAGATATTTCTAAGATGAAGTATCTCAATCTGTTCCATTTCACAGCTGGGTAAATCAGTATTATCTATGCTGGAGTCTTATGAAGTCTCCTTTTCAAGAGCAAATTCAGATCTTGTAGTGGAAGTGTAGTCAGGCAAGATTCCTAGGAACTCAAAAACAAAGCAGAAGGGTAGGGTCTTGGTTTTTTGAAAGAGGGTATTTAAACTAGAGAAAAGACATGTAGAAATGCAAGATGCATTTCTAAGCCAAAAAGAGAGTTTTTTTTTTTTGTTTTTTTTTTTACAGTATAGGTAGTTCCTCTGAAAATTTCATCTGCCACTTACAATTTTAAGCTTAGTATCCTGGGAAGTGGATGCACAAAAAGAGGTGGGCAGCATCTTGGAACATCCTTTTGATGTGTGTGGTCATGTTCACATCTTGCTAAGCTTAGTATTTCAAACCCAAGTTGTAGACACAGTGGTGCTCACACTCAGTTTGTCACTGCTGCACCATTATATATATGCTGTGGGCCAAAATAAGTGCTCTTTTCTGCTTAGTTCTTTTTCTGTAACATACAGAAACAACTAAGAGACGGCTTTTATTTAGAAAGTTGTATTTGAACTAAGCAAATTTTAATTAGGAATGTTGCACCATTTTTTAAGGGGTTTTTTTAATACGTCATGGAGAGAGAACTCTCTTATGTTGTTCAAAGTAATTTCTATATGAAATTGTATTTCTTACAGATGCATAAGTTATGCTAAAAGATACGCTTTTACAATAAACTTTAAATTTATTTCTAATTACACTGTACATTTATTTGGAGATGCATTTCAGATTTGTTGACCTGGCAATACTTGCTTTTCAGCACTTCACTGTTTTTTGGAATTTGCTGTTGTTTCCTGTGAAGTATCATCTCCCAATCAGAAATCCCATCTCATGACTAAGAAAACACGTTCACTCATCAGATCTACTGATTTTCCTCTGTGGCTTGGATCAAGTCTGCCCAGGTCTCAGAATCTCCTCTGTGTAATCAGGAAAACAACACTTGCCTTCTGCTTTTGTTCCGCAGCGTCTAGAAGGGTGCTGGGACAGTCTCAAAAAATAGTGTTCAGCGTCCTGGGATTACAAACTGTGTTACAGTTTCTTAGTGCAATAAATGAATAATAATGAGCCTGTTTTAGTTTCAGAAGAATACATCCATCCAAGCCATTTATGTAAATAAGTTAACTTGATACACAGAAGTGCTGCAGCCTTACAAATTCTACTTCCCCCCGTCTGTAAAAATGACACTTCTAGCTCCTCATTGCTCTTGCTTAGAGCTACTTTTCAACTTAATGAGCAATCTTTTCTCTTGCCCCTTCACTCCCCTCTCTTTAAGCATTAATCTCTTGGGTAAAACATTGTCAAATGACTCCTAAAAATCTAAAAATATAATGTCCATGCTACACCCTATCTTGGCAGTGTTATCTTCAAAGAGTTCCAGAAGGCTAGTGAAGCATGACTTTTTTTTTTCCTAAACCATGTGTATACAACTAATCAGGCTGAAGGATGCTTTTACAAGATACTCCTTCCCCTAATCTGTTAAAATTCTTTCAAATGTCATTCCTACAGATGAAATTAGCCTAACTGGTCTAATTCCACATGGTAAGATCTTTATTAAAGAAAGCTCAAAGTGAAAGAAAATTATGATCGAGAAGAGCATATAATTTGTGAGGACTTGACATACACTGCTTGTGGAGCTGTAATTGTCAGAGAAGTCCTTATTTGCCTCAGAAAGTGTTACCTGCGTTATCATGCCATGATGACTCAAACTTTCTTTTGTCTTTTTAAACACTGGAGTTACAATGACTCCTGGCCACCTTTAAAGGAGCCCTCTGCCTGCCTGGGCAGAGAGGAGCCCACAAGGAGTCTCAATTGTTTTGTACAGCCTGAAGAAGGCAATATTCCAGAGTACTCTTTTTTGCTACATTTGTTACAGAGATAGCCATCAGAAAGGAAAGGGGCCATGGACCTGTTCCCCACAGAACTAAGCAGTAGAGTCAGCAGGTTAAATGCAAAATGCCGTCTGCTTCCTCTGGATTGATACATCATTGACATTACCCAAATCAAATTAATATCCTTGAAAAGTATATATTCATACACCTTAATGAAAAGTACAATTCATTTCTTGTTATGCCACCTTCTCTCTGCATTTTATACGGTCCACTGCATGATGCAGTATTCCATCTGCCAGCCACTGAATGACAAACCAGGAATTTGTGTTCCTGCAATTTCAATTTCACCATTCCCACTCACATTAACGGCCCCACAAAGAGAAGAATCTCTCAGCTGGCTCAAGACAGAGTCTCTGTAGCTGGCATGGCCTTCCTAATGAATGATAGCATAGCCTGACATGTTCACTCCTTAACAGAGGTACAAGAGGAAACAAGACGAACCAGAAGTGAAGCAGAACCACATCATTCTCAGCAATATGATTAGATTGCTTATTTCTTTACAGCTGGACATGTATCCTGCTTATCTACTGTGTGTGCTGAGCCAAAATGCCAAAAGCATAAAACATAGCTGTATGAGGTCACCGTGGCATTAGTCAATTTTTTTTACTAAAGAAAAAGAAAGACATGCTGTTCATTCTATTGAATTTATATACTGACACATGATAAAAATCCAACCTCGACCAAAGATTCATGCAGGGAGACTCTTCAGTGGCTAAACAAAAATGTACAGCTGGCACAGATCACATGATTTTTTCCCCTAGTGGTTAGAACTGTGATTGCTCTTAAATGCATTTTCCAAAGATTCTAGAATGCAAGTAATTCAAAAGCTTTGCTTATCAAATGCTATAGCTAAAGTTTATTATAAAGTTACAATATAGTAATTATGACATGACAAGGCTAACTGATTAGAACAGAACCACCCCTGCACCTTCTATTCTTCTGATAAGTACAACTCTTCCTTTTTCTGAAGCAGTTCTAAACAAATTATGGATAAATGTTGCTTCTCCCATACGTAGTATGCAATAGCATCTGAGTGACTATGATTGAGTGAAATCATCACAGCTGGAGAACAGGAAATAACCTCAGGGTGAAGGGAGTCAGAAAATAATCTGCTCCGGGATCCAGAAGGTCTCCTTGGCTGCTGGCGTCTGCAGGGGCAGTGTATGAATAAATTAAATACAAGAGTGAGCATAAAAGGCAACGCTCTTGAAGTTGAACAATACAAGCCAATGAAACCTCTGGCCTTAGGTTTTATATATCTACGTATTTTTACTTCAAAAAAGTAATTTAGTCATACTTAAAAGTTCAAAGACCCCGAAAAATAAAGAATACTTTACCCAGGATTGTATTTACTATTGTATAATTTGAATCTCTATATGACTGGAAAAAGTTCCAAGTGATTATTGATGAAACTTTCTGTGAGTATAGTTCCTCACATTTCTTCCTCAGCCAAATATAAAAATGAACCATGAAGTTTGGTTATTTATTTGATATTGAGTGTTACATCAAGCACTCCTCTAGGCCCAGCTATTCTCTCAAATACTTTTAAATGGGCTTTCTTTGGCTTATCAATTTACTGATTTAGCAGTTAATTTTTTTTACTTGTGCATGTCTGTAGGTGTATGACCACGTTATATCAACAGCTGTAACAGTTGCCTGTGGATATTTTCTTGGACAAAATGGATGACTCTGCCTCTTCTCCCATGAATTCGAGGTGTGGTCACCTACTTCAGTGTGTGTCTGTCTGGAATAGCAACCTCGCATGACACTGCAGCATGAAAGAACAACTTGTATAATGCTTTTGTTCTTTCTGACCATTCTTTAACATTCCAATTATTCACAATGTCCAGCTACTTCTGACTAAGAATGTCAGGAAGTGATAATTTTTCAGGAATACAATTTATTCACAGTTTTGCTTAGGAAAAAATTCCTCCTTCAGCATTGTTCTTCCTACTCAGTCATCTAGACTGAACTTGGCACACCAGAAGTGTTTGGCTTCTTTTCCAGCTGCCCTAGAAAAGGTATGGAGATGTCATCCTCCTCACAATGAATGACAAATTGGAATTACCCCAGTAGGATAACCCAATATACAGATCCTGGTAGTATGATCCGACATACTGAACCAAATACCTTAAGGTGATCAATAATAAAAAAGGCCTAGGTTTTTTTTGCTTGGTTGGTTTATCTTTTTTTTTCTTTTCCAGAAATCCATTCTGAACAGGCAACAGTGAGCTACAGCAAAACAAAAACCAATTTAATACAATTTTTCTGGAAACCTTTAAAGAAGCAGTTTCCAAAACTGTTCTGGAACTCTGAGTGTCCTCTCCTAATTACTGCTGGCTAATGAAGCTTGTGGAAGTAGATCCATTGCCTTGCCTTCACTCTGTCTCTTTTTATTGATCAGGCTCCTTTGAAAAATAGAAAGAACGCACCTGGAGATTACAACTTGGCTACACCTCAGGCGGGGCACTCCAGTGAGGGGATTGTGGTTGCCAGCACACACCTCTCCATTTTAATATATGCATGTTTCCAAATAAACAGAAATGCTCCTAACATATTTGCATTCCCAAATATTCACATTGATTTTGGCGTACCAGCACCAGCATTCAACAAAATACTGGGGGAAAAAAAATGCAAGCATCTCAAACATCCCGTTTTGATTTACTTTCTTGTGGACTAACATCCATAGGTGGTCCCAGTGCCGAATTGAGACTCTCTGCTGTAGAGGCTAGCTCATAACTCCAGGGTTTAACATAACACTGCACCATGAAGGAAACTCCAGTTCACATTCCAGCCTTTCCACTAAATAGCATGGAAACTGTATACACTCATTCCAGGTATAAAATTAATCTCTTCCTAGTGCTCACTGGCCTATTAGCTTGGCAGCCTTTCAGCACTACGCTTTTACAGCATCGACACATTTCAAAGAAAGTAATGTGTCTTTAAATTTCTGTTTATAGAATTGAAGATTCTTTGATTCTGTTTCAAAATCATGATGATCATGACATAAAACAGGACAGCTGTGTGTAAAATGAGTTGTCTGTAAGATCTCTATTATTCACATGCATTTTAAACCTGAATTTGAAAAGACCCATTTACTAGAAGCAGCTTAGTGAACTTCAATATTTTGGTAAGCATATGCTACACATTTACAAAAGATTCATTTAAGAGACTTTCTGTTTGTATTTCCTACATTTTTATTGCAAGACCAAATAACGAGTAGCAGTAATAAGTTCACGTGTAGCATTAAATCAATATGATTTTTTTCCCCCACAGCTGCTTCCTTTCTGAATAGCTATAAGAACACATGGCATTAAATAATTTCAACACAGTCATTATACTTACCAAAAACCTCATATTATGTCCTCAGATGGCCTGCTGTAATATGCTTCATTTACTTAATTATTCAAATGTTTTTGTCTGATTAATAAGTTCTTATTTATATAAACAGTTTTTTATGTGATTAACTGTGGAGAGTTAGTCGACACTAGTTACTGTTTCCAGTAAGACTCAACGAGATTGCAAGGGGATAAAGTGATTAAAGGGTTCAAGTCCTACACATCATATAAGCATCTAATTATATATATTTGCTTGTTGCTATATGAAATCACATACAGTGATAATAATAGAACTGTAAAGCTGTAACCAGATCTATTCAAACTGATCTTCCAGAACTGCGTAACAACCTTTTAGCCTGGGTAAAAAGATACTAGTTATTTTGGCAAAAAGGTGCTAAGATATTTTTCCCTGTGTTTTGTGTATATAATATGCACAAATATAGTTTGTGTATGTCACACAATGAATACGCAGCAGTCTCTTTTTTATAGAGTGATTTGTACGATCCATACCTTTGAGTCACAATTTTTAAATGAGTGTATCTTCTTGGGAAGATAAATCGAATTCAGACAACTATTCAATTTCCTGAAACAGGTGGCTCAGCTGTGGAAGCTTTTAAAAAAAGAGAAGGAAAAGGTTAATTCTCTTGTCACTTGCCCAAGTCTTACACTGGTGTAGCTTCGCACATTGCTGTGGGATCACTTCCCCTTTCCACCGCGCTAGAAGTCTAATTCAGACTTTCCATCGAACTCTTGCGATGCTGGCTGACAGCAAAGGCCACCTCTTGACTTCTTGGAGCAGCCAAGGACTGTGCTCCTCACCGTGTCCGAGCAGTGGCCTGCTACAAGCCGGGAGCGCTGCCTCCATGTGCGGAGCGGCTCCCACAGCCTGGTGGGGCACCCCGANGTGGGGCGGCGGCGACGGAGCGGCCTCGGCCCCGGCAGCGGGAGCGAGAAGGGCGCCTCACGGGGAACTGCCCCAGCCCCAGCCCCAGGAATGACGGGACGGCTTTTGGCATTTTCTTTTCTACTTGGTTTTGTGTGTATGTGTTCTTTCTTTTTATCATAACTGCCAGAGGGCACCATTTTTTGCCCTTTCTGTTAGCAAGCTTGGGCGTTGCGCGTTTAGGTGATGGCTAATTGCTACCTTGTAAAGCCTTTGATAGCAGTCAGGGAAGTGTTTTTGTGGTCATTAGAACCTAGTGAAATATACATGTATGTTTACAAGATCGCTGAGAAATTGACAGCAGTATCACAACATTATCCGGAGCCTCCTGGAAGACCCTCTGGTTTCATTTCACTCATTCTGCTGTTTGGGGTAAAGTCTCAGATTTGGCTTTGATGCTCAAGTTTCCAATGAGTTACGCAAACGGTGTGTTTTTGTGTTATGAGTTAACGTTTTAAGGTCGATTTCCTCCTCCATTCAAACATACCGTCTTGTGTTTTGGCAGTGCCTTTTGTTTTTCAACTACCAAGATGCTGGAACACGGTTGAGCTCTTGAGAGCAAGCATTCTGCTAATGTTTATTACTTATAGGTGAATGTGACTTTTTCCCATGTATAAAGCTTTCTACAAACCAAAAAGGCAGCTCTAAAGGATGTGCAAAAATTCTTTAATCCCTTTTTTCCTTTGCATCGTAATATATTTGCTCTTAGAATGTTCTCTGTGATTCTTCTTGTGGCCAAATTGAGGGTAACGTGTTACCTTCAAAAAATTGCACTGCTTGTCTGTGAAATAGATTTGTCTTAATTATACCACTGCATTTGATGTGTGCTTCAGTTGGATACTTCTTCAGTTGCTGTATGTTTGATTTGAAGGGCAGTTTTGAAAATAGTGTTTTTTTAGTTTTTCAGGAATGCTGGATGCTTCTATAAAAAAAAAAAAAGAAAATAAAAACTGCTCCTCAAACTCCTTTATGGTCTCATGTGAATAAAGGAGTGAGTAAAAGATAGTTGATCAGCTGTTTGTGTGTATAATGGCTGTCCTCGTTCTAGTTTTTTTCATCTTGTATTATTTTTAAACCATTGTCATTAGATAAAGAGTGCTGGTATTAATTCCAGTTGGGATAGCAAACAAAACATACAAACATGTGCAGGCCTTAATGATTTTAGGTAACACAGCAGTCTGACAGCCACGTGTGCAAACTTACAGCTGGACAAGAACCTATGAGAGGTAAATCACAAAACTCCATTGTTCAAAGTCAGGATGCCAAAGATAGCTTTGGAAGCCTGCAATGAAGGGAATTCTTAGGTGGGAAGGAAGACTGGATGTAAGTTTTGAGCATTTTGTGAATGCACCCGTCTTGCTAATGCAGAAAGTTTTGTTTGAGGGAAGGCAAAACAAAAAGGCTGCAAAACTAGGTTCTCAAGTTAGAAATGGTGTTTGCCTGGACAATCTCGAGTCTGTTACCTTCTATATTATGGAACTCATTTAATTTTCTCTCATTATGTGCCTTTCCAGGCACATGGCTGGCTCATCTCACATGAAAAGGATAACGCTGACTTACTGGGGATCTTTGGTTTGTCTTTTGCCCTCTGTAATGGAATAATCATACTGCAAGACATAAAACTGAGTTGTGGTGCACACACACGTGCAAATCCTTCGGCATTTCTTGATAGAAAGCTTCAACTTTGCAACCTGTTTTGTGGGGGGAGGGTTTAATATGTATTTTAATGTTACTTTTCACTTAAGCAAAAAACTGCAGTGAAACTCATAGAACCGTGTTCATTGGCAATATGATAGAATTCAAAGGGCAGAGCCTGTTGAAGGAACATCACACATTGGATTTTCATCTCACTGGGCTTATTGGTAACAAAAACCAGACTATTAAAAGCATTACTGGGGAGAGAACAGACTTCTGTTTTGTAAATGGATTTTGTAGCTGTTTGCTGACAACTTGTTTGAGAAATCTCTATTGTTGAGCTCTTTACCCTTTTGCGTTGGCCCCCATCTGTTCTTGTCTTTCCTATCTCCCTTCAAATCTGTCACCTAAGTATGTTTCTTGTCCTCCGTTCCCCAGGGAGGAGGGAACTTGCAGGAGGAATTTTATTTTTCTTCTTCTCCACCATCTGAATGTTTTGAATACGTTGTGTAAAGGCATTCATTCTCCTCTCTGTTCTGGTACCTGTGTTACACTGGCCACTTCCTTCAGCTAATAGAAGTATTTTGATTAAAATTTATGTTCAGTCCTTGCATACCCTGCAGTCCAGAGCTTCTGCAGTCTCTGCTCCTTTATAAATGTTTATGACTTAACCCTTGCTGTACCATTGTGGTAAGGAAGCATTCATTTTCCCATACAGGGAAGAGAGGGAGGAAGCTGCACTGATGATTAAGAGGTGTGAAGCACTGGGAGGAGCTGCACGTGAAACCCCTGTTGTCTTACAAACAAGGTTTTCCAAGATCACAGAGGGAGTTGGGCCAGGGGCTTGGATGCACGTGTTCAGCTTACATCTAGCAAATAGTTTTTGTGCAAAGCCCTCAGTTACATTTGCATTTCTTTCATTCTAGTCCAGAAAAGTGTCTTGTCACTCAGAATATTGATTCTCACAGTTGGTCTTTTGTTCATCTTAGTATGCATATAATTTTTTATATATATACTTCTGTGCCCATTTTCTAAGTACAAGCATATTTGTATGTATCACTATTTTGGTATAGACTATTTAGTAGTTGATGATGTAGTTCAGGTTTTTTTTCTGTCCCATATTGCTTCATACTTCCAAAGTCAGTTCTTACACCATGACTGGAAACAAATGCTGCTTCCTAGTGAAAAGTAATGTATGATACATGAAGTGTCAGGCAATTCATCAGGAGTAAGGAGGAGATGGCCCTAAGGCAAACAGTTTGCTCTTTAGAATATAATGGTTACTTAACCCTTTAACTCGTTGAGCACGTGTATGAAGAACAAACTGGAGGAAAAAAATCCTTCTCAAGAAGAAATAGTAATTCTGTCTTGAAATGTTTGTAAATGAGAACAAGCCCTCAGCCCATCACTGCTGGTGTTTATGAGCAATTCATTTGAATTATAGAAACTGCATCTGAATTTTTCTTGTGAAATTTGGATAGTTATTTCAAGTGTTTTTAACATTATTAGTGGCATGTTCCCCAGATGAAAAATATTTGCAGGCATGTTAATGTCTTTCTGCCCGAGTCCAACCCTGACTATTGTGTGTTTGTTTTCAAAAAGAGCTGCAATAACTGTATTACTTGGTGTGATTTCTTCCACAGATGGAAACCTAAAGTGTGTTCTTTAAACTGTTTGAAGAAATACTGATGCTCAGATTGAGTCCTCACCTACTGGAAAGCAAATTGGAAGTCGTTTTAGGAAGTGCAATATTCATAAGTACATTTGTTGATAGTGCAACCCTTGCGTTATTTTTTACTGCTTTATTTTTTTTATGAAAAGCCACATACAAGCTAGAAATTTGAGCACATTTTGCCCAGGAGAAACAAATGAAATTGCCTAGATATCTGCTTTCAAATCCACAAAATAAACCTGGTAAAGAATAGGGGCCAGTCTTACTCTGAGGGCTGTTTGCTGTTTATAGCCAGAGATGCTTTTACCTGCAATAGTGGACAAAGGATCTTTGATACAATTCACATCTACTGTTGTTATTATTTTTAAATAAAATTGACTTTGCCTTTTGATGTGAAGTGCCATGCATCGATATTTGCTGATGGCTTTTTAGCTGCTGTTTACCTGCTGGTAGGTCAGTAAGTGCTTCTAGGAAACAGTATGTTTATTTTGTTGCATTTTTTTCCTTTGGTACGATATTTACAGGGGAAAAATATTTTTAACAATGTTATTCCTTGCATGGCTTCTGTTTTTATTTTAAAGTAGCTGGTTTAGACCCAGCTGAACAAAGTACTTAAGCACATGTGCAACTTTAAGCCCAGGGACTATTCACAAACTTAGAAGTTGCATGCAAATTTATGTCCCTGGGGCCAGATCAGACCCAGAGAAGGAGTTGTAGAGTTTGCCGTACGGCTTTTGGATTAGAAATACTGTTGATTTAAGGCCTGAATAGTCTGTTTGGCTGAAGGGCAGTTAATGGGCATTCTGAGTCCAGGAGGGTAAAGCAGTGTCCTGAGTCTGAAGGCATGAACATAAAACTGTTTAGAAATTTTTACTGTGTCATTTTAGATAACCATGTGGGACCACAGCATGGTATAAAAAAAGGAATGTTGTCTGATACTAGCCTTTTAACTTCTAATTCCTGTCTTAAGGAAATACAAGGACTGATTTGCTAATTGTCACTGATAGCCTTCTGTCTGTGCTTTAGTTAGTCAAAGTTTCCGGAAGAAAAGTGTGTTGTATTTTTTCTCTCCTTTTACCAAAAAAAAAAAAGGGCAATTACTTAAAAAAGGTTCAGCACAAAGCCCTCAGTTACTGCTGAAGGGGTTAATACAGCAAAACTCTTGGAGACATCTGGCAGAAGCTGTGGGTGTTGGGTGTGGCAGATCCCAGGGCCGTACCAGTCTCTACAAGGGAGCTGTCATCCTCCTTGATTTATCCTTCCCTAATGTCACGGGGTATGGATGTTGAAACTGTGGCTAGAATGTGAAATACGAAAAACATGAAGATTATGATTTAGTGTCTGGGGAGGCTCATTGTTGGCCTCTGTTCACAAGTTGTAAGCATCGGAGGTAGCTTGACACAGGTTACAAAATCTGGTATGTAGCAGAAAAAAAAAGGCAAGAATATTTTGGCGTTTGGAACTCGTACATGTGTTAGTGCACAAAAATGAGTGACGGCAACAATTAAATCAAAGACTGCGCTGATGATATATTACATTGGAAGCACATTGAAGGTGCTTGTAAATAACATTTAAATAAATGTACTTTCTGGTCCTTCATTTGCAAATAATATAACAGGTACAGGAGATGAAAAAAATAGGGAATTGACTGTCTTCAGTAATGACAGTTTTGATAAATAGCTGATAAATTAACAGTGCTCAAATATAATAATTTTGTGTTCATGGTTTGGCATCTTTTTGAATCTAATGTCGATAAGAAGCTAAGTTTTAGTATAAGTTTACATGCAGTTTTTTGATAATGAAATTGATTTTTTTCTTTACTTTCTTCTATCCTGACACAGTTAAATATTCTATAATTACAGTAGTTGGATCAAAATGAGTACTGTGGATTTCTGTCTAAGTATCCCCATATAATAACTGTTAAGTAACTGAAATGAGTTCATTGCATAAAATTGTTTTTCTTGTCTCACTTTCTTAAAGCATAATGATGAATAGGACTTTGCTTTCATGATGGTAAAATACAGATGTCATAGTCATAGAAGCTGTTAATACTTAAGTATCAACTTAGAACTATCAACTAATCATATGTAGTATGTAAAACATTTTCTGATACAGAATGATGTATATAAAGTCTCATGGGTAACGTTCTATTCTTTTGGGCATATATATATTATTTGGTTGGATGATAATTCCATTATTTTTAATAACAGTACTGTGTTTTGAATTAAACTGCTCTATACAATTCAGCTTCTAAACCAGCACTTTCTTTAAAAATATTTAGGAGCTTAATATATATGCTTGAATAAGCTGTAATTTACCCAGTTGATGCAGAAATTCATAATAAATAAGTACCAGATTGGGAAATGGAGTTTGTTGGTTTCATGTATGAATGACCAAAGGAATAAAGGGTATTTGTGCTGAGGAGCAAGAGCAGGGCTAAATTTCTATTGAGGAAAAAATGCAATTAGGTTTTTAAAATACTACATGTAACATATAAAACAATATGTTGTTTGAAGCCATATCCATATGATTTTTTTCCTGTTTGTTTTTTTGTCATCTGATTTGTTGAGTTTGCAGTTCTTTTAAAGGACAGGAGTAGTGTTGTGCTGTTAATGAGGTATTTTTAATTGGTTGGGTTTTTGCCAGAGACAGTTCCTCACATTGACAGCCGGGAAGTTGTTTTCATCGTAATGCACCCGGATGTATGAGAACTGCTACAGATCAGTTTATACACTCAGGAATATCTGTGAAACCACTGGTTTTAGACATAAGTGTTTTATCAAATTCTTTAAGAAATTTGCTGTACTTTCTGAAGTTTGGAGTAGGATTTTGTTTTGAAACATTGCTTACATTATCATGTTCCCTAAGAAGTTCTGCAGCTAAAATTGTATTGGGGTTCCACATTAACCTGCTTCAAAGCAGGAAGTAGCTGCTTTTCTGTTACCTTTGTGCACTAGAGTCTGTCTTGGCATGGCTTTATATTAACTTTGCACAGATCTAGGTGAGACACCTGGTGCAATAGAAGCTGAGGGACAGTGAAGACTTAGGTATCAAATATGTGTTACTCAGTGGATTATCTTTCTGGATATCTTTGCAGTCTGAATCTTGTTTGGATTACCAGGTCATTTCGTTTCAGTTATATTGTTGGGATCTTTGTATAATCTTATCTTTGCTGTCTTGTGTTGTCATGTAGTTCCATCTGAGCTCATCTGCTGTAACTGTCTGAAGAAGCCTGGAATACTGGAATGTGGAGCCAGTAAGATTTTGTTAAAACAGTGTACCAGTAGTAAAAAAAAAACCTAACAAAAAAAGTAGGATCACAATATTGTAGGTCTCCTCTCTCAAAATAACGTATCTTTGGACTAGTCAGGACATCTGGAGGGAGTTTGAAGCCAGAGAAAATGGCTCAGCCATACAAGGCTAAATGAAAATAAAAAGGCAGGTACATGGATTCATTATATGTGCATAAACCAGGAAATGAACAAAGTGATGAGTTGAAAGATCAGACAATGCTGTGCTAATAAATAATGTCAGCCTGCCCAGCATCTCTCATAAACATGGTATGTTTATAAAAACATAAAGATCGGCATTTTTCAGGAGCAAAAGCGTCAGTTTTGTTACCCTGCTGTCTGCATGAAAGTTAGAGGTTTGGGAAACCTCTAACCTCTAACTGGTAACTCTGTGTACCAGCAGTTGTGCTGCTTCCTTCGGTGTCTCCACAGTTGCATGAGTGGCACTACTGTGTATTAGACACAAGTTGTTATTCGTGTCCTGTCATGATCAGTCAGTTGCCCTTTTTAATGTCCAAAGAGAGTTTTCCTGGTAAATACAGGTATGGGTGTCTAACAACCAGGCTTCTCAGCTGTTTTGCATCACATCTACCTGCAAAAATGAGATCAGCTGCTTTTCCACTTAGGGATGCCTTCATGTAGGAGATATGTTGAAACAAGCTAAAAGTTGTCACAGAGGTCGTTCCTAATAGGTACAGAAACCCCATAGGCTCATGGTCTGAAAGGCTGTTTTAATTACAGGAAAGGATCTAGGTAGACACAGAAATTCAAACGTATTGGAAGTTGGTTGTCCAAAAGTCTTTGGATCTTTTCAAAATCACATATTTCCAAAGTGAGTACACCACTTGAGGAAGTTTAATGCATTTTTAAAAGCTTTTTTTCAGATAATGAGAAAGACATTTTTGCATCATCTTTCACTGAGTTGTTTTTGTTTACTTAGTCTACTCACTACCTTACAAACTGATAATGAAGAATGTAGAGACTAAAGTGAGGGGGTCTTAATTCTTACACCTATCTTCATACAGATGTAGAAAGTTCAGAAGGATGAAAGCTGAGAAGACTTTTTCATTTGCAAAACTATTGCACGCTTCTCTGAATCTTGCTCTACTTAGCAAAGCAGCTTTATTTGTGCAAGGAAAGGTAAAATTTTTTTAGAACACAGATTTTTCTCATGCAAATCCCATTCAAGACCGTGAATATTTTTGCTGGCTGTGAATAGGCTTTCAATCGTTGGAGTCTTAAGAAATTAATCCTGTTTGGTTTATTCATCCTTTATAACGAGACTGTTTGAGTCACATGCTTAATTTGGAACATTCAGTTGGTTTTTTTTTATTTTTTCATAATGATGCTAAAAACAACTTGTTTTGTTGTTGTTTAGAGTAGGTCTGTGGGAAAGTATACAGGAAAGTATAGTATATAGCCTACTTCAAGTCTAAACATGATTGCTAACGTATATACAGTGAAATGAAACACCTTCAAGATTTGAATCTAACCTGTCCGTCAGTTGCCATATTACAATCATCTAAAATCCATAGACCTTCCTTGGGCCAGTTACTATTAATAATCCAGAATTTGCTGTGAATTTAAGCTGAGCACATTATCTTTGTGTTTTAGGGGGTTTTGTATTTTAAGATGCAACTTCATCGTAACTGAGAATTCCACGTTTTAGGGAATAACGTTTCAAGCAGTAACATTTCGAACTTAAGTGCAGGCTTTTGGGATCTTCTGGTGAGCCATGATGTTCGTGACTGCTGTGATGAATAAGATTCAGGTTGGAAACCACTTACTCAAACTGGAACTGTTCCTCCATTAAATCAGGGAAATTATTCCTTTGAGTAGCTGTTCAGCAGTGTGGATAAGAGATTCACAATCTGTCTGAAAAACCACATGCATATTTTCCAAGAGTGTTACACATCAGCTTCTGTTTGGTCAAGCTTTCTGTGCAGCTAAATCCTCCTCGGTTTGAAGTAAAGACGATATTCTTTGCTTTCTGTCCTAAATATTACGTAGGAGTTCTGTCTGCTGGTAAAAAGCTTTCATTCTCCACCCAGATGTAGCTGTATTTCAATGAAGAGGGAAATGATCCTTGTATCTCTCTTTCCTCACTTGCCGTAGAGGCGGGTTGAGGGGGTAATGAATTGCTTGTAAAGGAGTTTGCAGTGCTTACGTGAAGTGTGCGGCTACGGAAGTTTGAAGTTATTTACTTTCAAGATGAATAGTTCTTTAAGAGATGGGTTAAACATTCTGGCTAATATGCAAGACATTAAGTCTCTAAAAAGTCATTGTATGTATCATTTGAAACAGCATAACCCCTCCCTTCATCTTAAGTTTATAGCAATAATAAGCCTTGCAGATGCTTTTCCTGGGAATTAAGGACCAGCTGGGGTAAACAGACCTCAAACTATCCTCTTAGCCAGTCATTAATCTTCAGGGAAAGCCTTTGCTTTGATCATTATTGCTAAAATATGCCTAGTGCAGCCTGGGCTTACATGCCAGTAAAAGCAAAGTAGTATTTTGCCAAAACACGAATATTCTTTTGTTTGTCAAGTAGCCCTATGTCTTGGACTCATTTTTGATGTGTGTAAACATGCTTGTGTATATGTGTGTGCACACAAACAGACATGAGGGCATGAGTTTCCCAGTTAAATTATTCATTCTGCGTTTATAGCACTGGAAATGAAGTGGGGTGTCTGACTCAACACTGTTGTATCGATCAGCTTTTCAGTTAGCTTTGCTTCATCTCAAAACTTGTGAAAAGTCTTGCATCAGGCATCTTTGATTTTGAAAATTGGTAAGAAATATTTTGCCCATTTTTGACCTTATGAAGACCTAGTTGAAATTACATCAGGGTCTCTCACAGAGCACCAAAAAGAATCAGGAGTTGTGCAGATTAATCCACCCCAGCCTGGCCTTTCCTGGTGCAGCTGGTTGATTGAGAGTTGTGTTGGTGCTCAAAATTTAAAAGCTGACAATTACCAAACCAATTTTTTCTTATATTTTTGGAAGGGACTTGTTGCTGTGCAGTCTGTATAGTAAATGATCACAGTTTTCAGAAGTCAGCTGTGGTACAGTATTTCTTTGTACAGAGCTGAAAGTCCAGCAGGCAGCCTTCCTGAACTTCCAGGCTTTCGTTTTCCTGAAGTGTGGCAAATGCAGAACTCTGAGATTGCAGGTCCCATGAATCACTCTGCTTTCCTGATGAGCTTGCCATGTGTTACGTGTTAGACAGTGTCTTCTAGTCAAGAACTAACAGGAAAACAATGTGCACTTCAGATATTAGCTGCTTTTTGCAAAATGACGTGTATTACTTGTGTATACTTTGTCAACTTAAGCCCGGATTAAGAAAGATATTCAATATTTGCAGTGTTAAAATGTAAAGTTTCACTAGAGACAGCAATTCTTCATGAATTTCTACAAACATCCCTGGATTTGAGAAAATATTGGTATTTGTTGAAGGAAGAAAATTCTCGTCTTCTGTAGTTAACTCTCCACTGGGCATGGGGGGAATTCTTTATTTTCTGTTGTGTTGTCTGTCAGAAGTAGAGGTTGTGTGGTGCCCTGTTGCATGAGGCATCAGGCACTGTAGCAACATAAAAGAAGTTGCATGGAGTTGACAATTGAATTGTATTGAATAGATCCAGAAGAAGGGAGCTGTTTCACAACCTGTGTCCTTTGCCCTAAAAGACTTTTGGATCTTCTCCGCTACCGCCAATGTTGATTTTCTTTGTTCTGTGTTCCCTAGGGGGAATCATCAAAGTAGCAAGAGAAGGAAATCATTCTTATATCTTCTTGCCAACAGCATTTTCCCTATTTTACTATAAATGAGCGCTGTGGAGGAAGTGAAGCAGGGGGGGGAAAATTCTGCAGACCTTAAACACCCTGAGCAAAATCTCGGCTGTTGCAGAGTGTGAAGCTTATGGTTGCTTTTGAGAGCCCTGATGGACTTTCTTGCAAGAATCGAGTAGCTGGAATGAAGGCTTCTGCTGGTGGAGGGCTGGGTATAATCAATTACTGTATGGTCTGATCAAAGATAAAAGTATATTATGTACAGCATATGTAATGTGAACTTAGAATATTTTTTTCGATGTTTAAGACATATATTTTAAATTACAAGAATTCACCTTGGCAATACACTGCAATGATCTTCAATGGGCAGAATCCCATTGTGCTTCATTTGCTCCCCAGTGCAGTTGCCCATGCAATTTTTCATTGTTGTAGGAGAAGAATATTTCAGAAAAGCAGTCGATACAGTTGCTTGATCTTGTGCCTTGGTATCAGATTTTTTTTTTCACAACCCCTCTCCCAAAAGTACAAAGCAATAAATAGCTAGGCATGGTGCTCTGTAAAAATAGGCTTTTGACCTCTCTATTTATTGGTATACCTTTAAACTTACAGGTTTCTAACAGTTTCTGCTTGGCCCCACTTTCCTCTCTGTAAAAAGAGAAATTACTGTTCCTGTAGCAGCAGTGCAGTGTTAGTTTATTTTCTGAACAGTTTTTAAACTGTTTCTCATATATTAAGGGAGTCTTTAATTAAAGTTAGCAGTTGCAATTTATCTCTTTGTATTTCAGCTCAGGCTGACTGCTTTCTATTTAAAAACTTGTTTCTACTGTGCAGTGTAGATGTGCAGGCTGCTAGTATTTAAGTAACTTCTCTGCCTCTGTAGACACTTCAACTACGGTAGGTAAGTAAATCCAAGTGTCCGATTTAAATTCATTGCAAAAGCTGAATTATCATTGTTTATCTCATTTCTATCATCCCCTTGAAGTGACTTTGCTTTTCTTATTAGTAGACATCCCTGGATGTCTCAAGCCAGAGAAGTCACTTGAGAATTCCTGTCTGTTTTCCTGTGCTGCAGGAAAACTGCCTGCATGTTCCACAGAACCACTGCCAGCATTTTTCTTTTGCTTCCTAGCAACTGCCAATTTGGCAAAAATGAATGTGTGGGACCTGGAACTTTCTAAACTGCAGGAGATGCAGAAACAAGGGTCTGTTTGTATTGCATGGATGTGTTTTATAGTACTTTCAATAGCAAAGAGGTGTCAGTGTCACCAGCCTGCCAGCATGAGAGATCAAGGAATAAATTTTCAGGGCAAAAGATATCCCTTCTCTGTAAGAAGTGTTTGTAGAAGAGAGCAAAGGCAGCATGGAGAAACCACGACTATGCAATGTGTGATACCATTTCTGTGTTTAACTAATGGCCTTCAGCCTGGGACAGTGTGCCCTCACTGCAGTCAGGAGTGGGGATGCAAATTCAACCAGGATGGTTTTAAAGAATTGCATTATTCAGATCCAGCGTTTTCAGATAGTCACGGCAAAATAATCTCATCACTATAAATCTGCCTGCTCGCTTGAGTTTTGCAGCCCACACTAAGCTTTGTGCATCTTCCACTACATTATTTTTGGTTTAAGCTTAGTCTGAGGAGTGTTGACACTTGCTGCCAATCCCATGGAATGCAGTGTGCACGTGTGAGAACTGTCACACCTCTGCTTCATCCCTCACTCCAGTGAGGGAAGCCTGTGTTGTCCTTGTGGTCTTTGCCCTACTTTTCACTTCTAAAGAGGTGGTTTGCTCCTCCATCCTTAAAATTGCATAGATCAGTCTCTTTTTGATCACGCCAATCCCAGTTGCTTGTTGCTTTTTTTAAAAGGAAAAAAGAAAAAACCCAGACAGCACAGAAACACCCCCAAATGTTTGGGATTTTGTTCTCTGTATTCCTCTTCTCTGCTTGTCTGATCTGCAGCCATGCTTCTGCATAGTATTTCTGATAGGAACTGGGAAGCAACTTGCTCTGCACTGAGAATTCATAACTCAATGTTCTTTTTTAATATTTTGCCTCTTCAAGCACATTTAAATTCTAACATTTGAAGCACCTGATTAATTTTTTCGGAATGTTGGAAACAAGTTATCCCCTGGCGGAGATCTTACACAAAACATTTCAGCTTGCAGCAAGCTTTTCCTTTTAATCTGGAGTTCTAGTAAACCCTCAAAAAACCAGGTTTTTAATTGAAGTGACAGCACAACCCTAATTGTAGCACTACTGGCACACCTCCATAACCAGAAGCAAACGTTGCTGCCATTTTTAAGAATAAAATTAAGCCCTAGTATGCTAGGCAGTGGACTTTATGCTTCCTGTAGTTTTCTGCAATTTTAGAAAAATCTGAAAATTAAAATTTGTTGCATTGAGGGTGGACTATCTACAATTGGCATAAAGCAGTGTAATTCAATTGGAAGCAGTGATACTGTGCAGATTAGCCTGAGGTGACAGAATGGCATAATAAGTTTTAAAAACATGTTTGTGATGTGTAGGGAGCTTGTGTTTTCTCAGGTGGAATAGCTGGGTATGTTTGCTATGTTTTGGGGCGTTTTTTGTGTACAATAATACTGAAAGTGTCTTGAAGTTTCCAGTCACATTTTGTACTAGAAAACATCTTTTCAGTTAAAAAAAAATGGAGCAGCTTCCTTAACCATATTTCATGCACAACTTACCGTTTCTGTGGGCTGTTGAAGAAAAATAAAAATGCTTTGTAATCTTACATGAGACCTAAGTATCCTGAGCTGCTGGGTGGTCCCAAGAACACGATATCCTGCCAGTCAGATTTTGCATTGTATAGTGACAGATTTGGGTAGGGAAAATAGACCAGTGTCATCTTCTCCTGCATGTCTCATGATACTTGTTACCATATGAATGTGCAATTCTTTATATAATCACCTGTAATTCTCTATGGTGTAACACATCTAGCGTTGGGACTCCAGGTCCTTGGCAGGCACATAATTGCACATTAGATACTGCCTGTTATTTTCAGTTGTCAGGAGTGACAAGTGGAGCAGAGTATCAAAACAGTCATATTTTAGCAAGTGGGGGGGAGAACAAGTACTTTGAAATGGCTTGTACTCAGCTCAACAGCCAGAAGTCACGGCCGTGAGGACAAATTAGAGATCTCTGCTAACAGTTCTCCATTAGCTGAGGTCTAACCGGGCTAGAAAAAACACCTTTCACACCTTGCCAGGACTAGTGACCTTTGCCTTGCACTTCTGTCATGATAAACATTCTTTGCCACTGCCAGCAAAGCTGCTGCTGCCCCTGGTTCAGTGTGAGGAGCAGGGTGCAGACATTCCCAGCCTGGCCCCACGTGAAGCCAGCACAGGTCCAGCAGAGCTGGTTTTGTTTGGGCTGTATGTGCATGGCAGGAGGTGCCCACTGCACAGTTGCTGGAATTTGCAGATCTGCATGCCATGTGCCATCCCTCCATCCTGTTTTCCAGAGATGTGCCAGGGACACAAAGGCACAATACTGTGTTAGCAGTTGGACACCCCATCTCCCTGTGACAGAAGGGAAGCTGATGGGTGAGTGTTTATAGAAGATAAATGGTGACCCTGTCTTGGAAGAGTCTCTTCTGGCCAAGACTGGGGTCTGTCTGTGTAAAGAGAAACTTAAATTGCACAGACTATTGCTTGTACTGCCTTTGTTGTAGGGACTGATAAACATTTTGTCATTTAACATCTGTTAATCTAAGACACGCTGCAAGTATCCTCTTAAAAGAGCACATAAATGACAATATAAATTAATGTGCTTAGCACTTCAGGCAAACCTGCATGTATTTAATAGTTTAACTGCACAATTATGAATTTAATATTGCATTGGTTAACGTTCTTGATAGTTATGCAGTATGAGTCCTGCCCCTCAGAGCCGTATTTCCACCATAGTTCCCACGGGGAATTGTTCAGATCATATTTGGTTCTCCCTTGAAGAGTAAATGGGGGAAGCACATGACAGAAATGACTGTAAACATACCAGTCTGCATCACTTCCACCAGCAGTTCTCACTGGTGTTATCGCTGACACTCAGGCTAACTTTTTGTAACCATCATGCAACATCATGAGTAATAATCTGTTGTTAACACACTGTCCATCAGAAATGTTTACTCACAGAGTGACAGCTAACACATCTGGACTACATACCATGTTTGATCTGAAATACCAGACTCACTCTGCTGTAACAATGACAAAAGCATGGCATGGCTGTGCAGTTCAAAGCATAAAATATAAGGACTGTGTGATGTTTGATGTAATTTAAATATTTATAAAAAAATCGGCTATTCTGAAATAGTATTAACAAATATTGTCTAAAAATTATTACAGTTTGTAGCATCTCTCATAAGTGCATTTTTACAGTGTAATTGGTACTACTACGAAGTTAGAAAAGCCATTTTTGAACTAGGTTTTCTAAGTGTACTGTTTAGTGCATGTGCTGTACAGTAGAGCATAAAATATACAAAAAGTCTATCTTACTGCTTCTAGCAGAGGTCTTGTGTCAAAGCACTCAGTTTTGAAGCCCAAGTATCTCCACTGTCATCAAAGCTGTACTGATGTAAATCAGGGATAGGAATTGCTGTATCCCACGCTTTATTGCAGTGAAGGCTTTTCAGACATGGACTAAATCTTTAGCAGATGGAATGGGGGACTCTGTAGACAGCTCTCTTACCACCTGGGAGCTTCACACAGGGCTTTCTGAGGGCTGCAGTATTCCTTGGGGAATATTGCATCCATCCTCTGCTGTGTGCCTTTCCAGGTGACTTTAGCACCCAAAAGGGAAGAGCAGCTTAGCCCCAGCCTGCCTGGGCTCCTCTGACAACAGGTCCAGAGCAGTTCACTTTGCCAATGAAAATACCTGTTGTGGACTTGGATCAAACAGAAGACATTTGCCCTCAAGCCTATTAAGTGGATAAGCTAAACCTGACCATTTACCCTGTTCATACCCCTAATACACTCTTGAGTTGCAGGTGCATTTTCCTCTGGGAAGGCATTCTTTTCACTCCTAACCATAGCCTGTAAACCATAGCCTGTACCTTTTCCAGTAGACTGTTGTTGTACCTACAGGATACAGGTGTAATACCTGACTTTGTATACAAAACAGAGCTTGCAATCTAATCAGATTTGTATTTGAGGAAATTTTAACACTTAATGAAAAGATCATTTTGGAGCAATTCATTTAGTAAACTGTTAGCTAGGACATAGTGGGTTTGTTTCCTTCCAAAAATCTAAACCATTTATATGCTTAAAACTGAGAGTTTGTGTGACTTACCCTTATTAAAACTCACAATCAATAGGTTTTTCTTTTAGATTCCTTGTAAAGTTTTCTCTCAAGATTCCCTTTCATTTAAAAAAAAAAAAGAAAAGTAATGCTTCTACAGCAGATATTTGTTTTCAGAATGTAAGTGGAGGAGATGGCAGTAGAGAAATAGTGATAGCTGGCTTGGGACAGAAAGGAGATAATGACTTTTATCTATTTCTCTGGATCAAGTTTAGCAAGATACCGTGTAATGAGGTTTTTTTGTGGGCTGAAGAAGTCTGAGATGCAGATGTTTCTTGTTTAAGGTGAAGAATCAAATAGTGCTTGGTGGTTTATTTAGAATGGTGCTGTAAGGCAAGAAAAAGCACTCTTGCATGTCACATGAAAAAAAAAAGATCAAATAGACATTTCATGACTGGAAAAACGAGTACTAAAGGGGCTTATAAGACAGAAGAAGTAGTTATGCAGAATTGTCTCTCAATTCTTCCTTTAATGATCACCCTCCTTGCTGGAGGAGCTCCACCTTTAGACAAAAATAATCATGAAAAGACTGTAATTTATATAAAATTATCCCTTGAATCTACTGTTCTTCATAAGCCTAAGCGTGCCCTTTTGCAATTATTATTATTCATTCTAAGAGGAAAGGATATTTGGTGAGTTTTTTCCTTTGGTCTTTTATACCCCAGGGGAAGAGCCTGTTTGGGGATTTTTTACAGCACTCAATGGTTTACAAGGTGCACAGGAAATACTAAGTTACAGAGAAAAATTTAAAAGTAATTTTGGTATCTAATGGAAATTAGAGCCTTACTTTTAAAGTGATTCTGAATTACTAAATACCAAGGACGATACTTCAAAATTAAGACATGGTGTGTAGGTATTCCCTGGAAGGACCTGATTCATGTCACAGGCTGACCTTGAGATCCTTGGAAAACTGGAGCCCTTTTTCCTAAACAGCCTTGTAGGAATGTCATGGGCTTCCCAACTGTAGTCATGATTGCTCTGGTACGAACTTCCAACCTATCTGCCTTCTTCTGATTAGTAAATAAGAGGTTTCTAGAGTGAAAGCAACTGGACTTGTGAATCCTTCTGCATCAGAGGAGCAGTTGCACTCTAGATTGTCTGCAGGTGAATTGTTTCTAGAAATTGCAGCTCTTCACTACTGTCTTAGTGTCTTGTAATTCTAAAATTGCAGGTGACTGCATGTCTTGTACTTTCTCTGGTTTGTGCAAGGAGATACCTGTGAGAAAAGCAGAAATACAATGAACACTTTGACCTTGAAGTTCCTGATTTTGAATTTGCAACATGGAAACGGAACACTGCCACAGCATTTTGATGACTTCTTACTTGCTTTCTGCAGGTTATAGTGATTAAAGTAAGGAGGAAGCTGAGAGGTGCTTTTATTTCTCAGCACAGAAGGTACTCCTCAGTTTGTATTCAGTCGTTCACTTTACAGCTAGGTGGAACACCTTTGATAAATGTAGCAAACTTAAAACTAGCCTTGAGAAAATGACTGAATTCCCTGGGTTAACAAGAGTCCTCTTGTTTATGTTTTCATATATTTCATTGGACAGTTTTTATTTTAAAGCCAGCTGTCACAACCTGGTGTTTCACAGCCTTCACTGTTGGAACACGTGTGAGATCTGGCATCAGTCTATGTGGAATATCTGTTTGAACAAATGTAGTATCAGGGCATGCCAACCATGGCCAGTTGCATTTAGTTATAGCAGTTGCTGAATGTACCTGGAGGGCCGGCATTCAGCGGGGAGTGAAGTCAATTTTGGCATCTCTCTAATAATGCTTTGACTTCAAACTTGTACCTCATCATGTATGTGAGGAAAAAATTACTTTTCTGTCAAAGCTGGGGTAGCTTGCTTGGCTGTGGGACCAGCATAGCTGTGAGGACTCTGCTTGTGCTTGGGTCATGAAGGACATTTCAAAGTCTCAACTGAAATGCAAGTCAAACTGAAACACTGATCTCTAAGACCACTGTAAAAGCCCCCAAACCATTATCTGCTCCCTGAATTGTTTCCTTCCACACATTCTTTCTAGTTATGAGAGTGTCTAAGGCAGCAGGACAGTTTGTTGCCCACAATGCAATTTTGACATTTTGAGGGAGCAGTATGTATATAAGGAGGCAAACAATTTATTAGAAATGCTAGAATATGTATTGGGCCTAAGTGCAGCCCTAGCATTCAAATGTGTAGAAGGTTCCCCTAAAATAACCCTGTGAGGTCACAGCTTCCTTCATAGGAATTAATGCAACTTATGTGCTGTGGCATAAATGGTCCTTTGTGAAATATGCAGTATATTCATCTTCTTTGCAGTTGTGGCTGTTTGAAGTGAAAGAATCCAATAGTCTGTACTAGACTATTTGCACACAAATCAAGTTATCATGAATCACACTTGGAGAGAGTGTGCCCTTTGTGGAGTGAATTATTGTCAGAAAACTACAAAACACATCCAGATCATCATGCAGGAATAAAAAAATCTAAAGGGTAACACACACTAAATCTAGAGAGTAACATGTAAAGTATTTGGAAAATTAGTAGATTCCAGTCAGTGAGTTAATGTGGGTTTTAAGAGAAATACTCTAATAAATTGATTGAACCTGTTACAAATGTTATGTATACAGGTAGGATAGATAAGAAGTATTAAAGAAAAGGAAATATTTCCTTCCATAAACGTAGGGTCCTAACAACTCCTGCTGACCTCATGGTCAGATTCGATGAAATAATGGATCACAGTTAATTTGGGGGCCTGTCTGGTGCTGGGAACAATATGGAGCAAAGCACCTCATGGTGGTTCTGTTGAGTGTTGTTTGAATACTGTCTGACATTCCTGGGAAGCACAAGTGTTGCTCCATCTTCTGTCTACTCTCATAGTTCGGGTGGGATGAAAAATTAGATGTGTTTATATCTGATTGTAGCACTCCTCTTGGGGTGCAAGGAAGGAGCAGGAATTATTTTCTGTCCTCTGAAGAGTGCAAGGGCTGTAAAATCTAACTGGTCCACTAATGTGACAAAAAGGGCTAAGAAAAGTCCTTGTTTTCTTTCAGTTCCAAATGATAAAGGAAAAGCCATCTTGATCTATGCATGTTGAATATGCTGAATCATGATCATTGTCAAATCACTGCAAGGGAAAAAGCTGAAGCTTCAAAGCAAACCCTGGAATTGCAAGCTGCAGGCACCAGTCTGTAATCCAAAGATGCCAAATCTACTTTATGTTCTGGCGTGTAGAAGGACCACTTACAGCAAAGTTACAAAATTCTGCACAGTTATACACAGATAAAATCTAAATTTGAATACCTATATACTGCTCCTTGATATTTGGCACTGCCTGAACCAGTTTAGGGTTGATTTGCTTTGGGGAAGTGGCATAGCTACCCTTGCATAGTTTTGTCCTGGCTTAAACCCTATGAGGAAGATTCAATGCAAATGTGACTTTACTGCTTCCAGGCTTCAACTGGTACCTGCAGAAAGGTCTGCAGAGCTCTGTGAAATCTTGCTGTGTGAGTCAGCACCCTGCCCCATGTGCTGCTGTGCACTTTTGACATGAGCCAACATTTATGTGGAGTCCACAGGCCAGGAGCTATTTTGCAGGAGTAATCCCACCGGTTGTTTCCTTGACACTCGTGCTCTGATTCCATCCTCAGAAGTATTTTTTCTGTGTGAGTGCAGACCTCCATGATACACCTTTTGTGAGCGGAGGTGAGTCATGGAAGAAAACATTTGTCAGGATCAAGCCCAAAGACAGGAAAATGTGTAGTCACACTGAATGTAAGCTATAAAGTGTGTATGTATTACACTAAAGTTGTACTGAAGATGGCATTACAGAAGGAAAATTGGAAAACAGAACAGAGAGGTTCCAACACTGGCAGCAGTTGGATCTAGATTTCAGTCTTTAACCTCTTTCTACGTAGCTGTTCCATTGCAATGTAGAAATACTGTTTTACATCCACCAGTAGGTCAGGCCCTTAAAAAAATATTTATTTGGGATATATCAGAGCCATCTGAAAATAATGTGGAATTGTGTACACACATCACCATGTTTTGACTGGGATGCAAGAGGGACGAGTTTTAGAAGGACCTTTTTTTTCGGATAGATGGGGAGAGATGTCTTGCAGTGCAAAGCCAGAGGATTTTGGTAGTGGATATAACATACAGAGTGCTCCAGAATGGCTTATTCTAAAGAAGTAGGAAAATGACAGCTGTGATTATTTTTTATATTAATATGTGTTCACTGCAGATGAAAATCATATAGTGAGACCATGATGGGAAAGTGGAGAACTTCATCAAATACAGTTCAAATTTCTGTTGGCAGCCATATATTTTCCCAAGTTCAAATGACAATGTTTTGTCCAAGGAGAAGTCTTTAATTTTCTATCTATGTGATCTGAGTGATTTGCATACAAAGGATCTATGGCAAAAAAACCCACTTAAATGTTGGTATTTTTATTGGTTTAAAAAGACTTGCGTCTGCACCCTTCATTTCAGAAGATCAACATCTCTCTCAAGATCTGTAGATAGATAGCAATTACAAAAAGTGGTTCGCCCACACATACAGTGGCTTAACTCTTTAATAACAGTTATTTTTGTAAAAAAAGGCATGAACATCTCTCAATCAATGCACTTCTGTTGTTCTGCAGAATTTCTTATTTTCTTAAGCTCTTCAGGAGCATGAGCTGATAGCAGGGTCATAGCAGTACATCTGTGGTGCTCTCTCATGTCCATTCACTTGGTGAGGAAGAAGTGGTAAAGCATGAAGAGCTCCAGTTTATTCTCTTCATATTAGTCCCAAAAAAGAAATGAGCAGTGAATGCTTCTACAGCACATAATACCAAAAAATGAGTATCTTATGAACCAAGAATAAGTTCATTTTACCCTAGTTAATACTGAAGGTAGTGTATGGTTTTACATGGCTTTATATGGGTTTATGTGGGTTTTTTTAATATGGTTTTATATGGAGTTTTAATATGGTTTATATGAGGCAGCATGTATGGTTTTATATAAACCATGAAAACAAAGGCTATCATGTGAGCTTTCAGTGGTATTTAGGTAGTGCAAAGGTATAGTTTGTCTTAGACTATAAGAAAACTCAACTTGGTACCTACTATTTCTTTGTGTTCTGTTGTTTCACTGCTGTCTTCTCCTTCCTGTCTCTGCTCACACATTTGTTAGGTTGCACAAGTATTGAAACTGTTATTTTGGCTCCTGTGGAATCCAGACTTACCCTGACAGCCAAAGACAAAACCTTCAAGCACCACCAGGGATGTCTTGAGCACCCTTGACTTTCATTCTTCTGTTAGTCCCTAGTTACTCTTCCATGGGAGTCACAGCACATTATTTATTCCTCTGAGGAATAAAAGCTTTTTGAGTAGGGAAAGTAGCATTTAACAATTTTTTTACAAAATATGTGAGAGAAGGAGTTGTGAAAAACCATAGTTCTGGAGCTCTAGTATTGTCTTACTCATTTTCTCTTGGAACATTCAACTGTTCTCGCCTATTTTTTTTTTCTCACTTAATGCTTCTGCACCAGAATCAAAGAGTTTGCCCTGAAACCGCTCCAAAACGTGCTTTGGTGGAGGAAGAAAAGCCTCTGAAGCTGTGGAAATGTCAGATGGGTGCTATTGAGGTGAAAGGGCAAATTTGCTAATGAAGACTATGGATGATGCAAAGTATTGCATAGCTGACATGCAGAAGGTATTTGGTGTAAGGGTAGTTGCCAGAGGTCTTTTTTAGCCCTGTATAAATTCCAGGTGAGTGCGGCAATGAAAAAATCAGGAGAGAACTGAAAAAGAAAGAACCCCAAAACCCAACCCAATTAATTAAAAACCTTTTTTATAATCATCATTTTAAGCATTCTTCATTATCTGGAGAGGATCAATACAGGGGGCACAAGTGTGTGTGTATGTTTATGTTCACACTTTTTCTGCTTTTTACTTCTGTTGCTGGCACTGCCATCTGTGTCCTGTGTCTCTGTTGCCTTTCATCCTGTACTTACATAGATTTTGGTTTTGTGACCACCTTTTCGTGGTGCAGATGTTTGATTCCTGGTGCAGTCTCAGGCGTAGTCCTGATGTGAGGCTGCAGGAAGCCCCCACTATGAATCAGTGGTAATAATCAACCCCTGTAAATGGAGAAACGGAGCGGGGACATGACAAAGCTTCAGATGCACTGTGCGTGTTTTCCCCCTTAAAGCTGGCATGAGTTTTCTTAGCTCTTATCTATGGTGGTTCCCAAGAGTTAACTTTTAAATGACCAGCTATCATGCTTTGCAAAGTGGATTGCAGGATGGACTTTTCTTAAGGCAGAAGAACCCATGCTTGTTGTTTGAACTTGAATATTATTTGAAGTTGAGTTGGTTTTCGGGGGTTTTTTTTTGGCCTCTTGGGCATAAATAGAGCAGGTGTGTGTTTGCCACAGGCCACAGCTCGGGAAAGCTATGTCAAAGCACAATGAGGTCATTGTGAAACATCAGGATTCTTCCAGAGACCTTCCTGTTACAGACAGGAATACTTAAGAAAGATTTGTAGACTGGATTGCAGATGATAGACAGAAAAGACTTCAAGAAAAATCTTTGTCTGCCTAATTGTGTTTGCCCAGTGAGAACTACATCTTATCACCCACCTCTGAACAAGCTGTCTGCAGCAACTGTGTTGACAGTGAAGTGGGTTTTGCACACGTCCAGTGTTGGGTTGATCTTTGACTGCTAGGGAGATCTGGTTTCTTTAAACAAATAGTTCTGCATGTGAACAAGGTGAATATTTTCATTGTAAAGTGTGCTTTGACTTTGAGTGTGTCGGGAAATACTGTACCCACTAAATGATTATTAAATGGAAAGGAGGGAGGAGTTCCCAGGCACTATGGAGCCAGGTTCTACAGCTGGACTGCGAGCTGACACAGACAGCACTTAGCCAGGAGTGGAAGAATATGTTGTATAACTCACTGGCTCTACCAAGTACGTAGTGGTACTCTGCAAATAAACTTTCTATCAAGGTATTTTTGGACTTCTGCCTCAAACCAAACGGATAAGGAGCATTTATGGCTCTAGCAATAAAATTCTGCAGATGTTCTTTTTTGTATGTGCAGTACTAAAAAGGAAAGCCATGCTATGCTTTTATCAGATCTGCTTGAAATCAGTACAAGTGTAGCTTAGGGTTGGGATTTATGTTTTCGCAGCAACATACCTTTTTACTCCAAGAAGGCTTTCAGTATTTGTGCTTAAAGTCCCACATTAAGGCCCCCAAAGTGACAACAATATGGTTTTCTTTGTGAGATTTGAATGTCTGGATTAGGTCACTTCACTCTTTTATAGCTTTAACCAGCTTCAACTTGTACTGTGGTGACACACATCTGCTGACTCGATGGATCAGTGCATTAAGCTTCAGGCTGACTGGTGGGCCATGCTTGAAAGACTTTTGGCATGTGCTGGTGCCTGCATTTTTCACCCTTGACTGAAAGCATATGCTTCATACAATTGAGACAGTGTTAGCATGTGGGTCTCAGGCAGCCTCCTACACATCTGGCAGAGCCTGGCCCTCCTTCCAGGTGAATCATCTCTCCTGGGAGGGTGGCTTGCAGCACTGTGGCATCTGCAGAGTGGCAGGAAGTGTCTGAATTCATCTGAGAGTGATTTTTATCTTCACATGCTTTTCCAATTTCATCAGGCCCCTCATGCTACATTCCAAGTGACATGATTAAACCTGCCAAAGACAAAGGGAGGCTGATTGATAAAAATTATCTCTGACCCTTCACAAGCTGTCATAGCTTAAGATAGTAGTAATAATAGTAGTAATGATGGAATGAAATAAGTGTTATGCAAAGGAAGTTATTATTGTTTAAATAATATTCTGTAAAACAGGATTACTTCCTTGCTTTTTGTTTCCTTTTTGTCAGCCAAATTAACTTGTCATCAGCATAATAGAAGAATGGACTGCAAAGGATTATAAACTTTACATTGACTTTAAGTGGCACTTTGCTGTGATTTCTGTTGTCTCGGTTTTATTTTAACGTTTAAGTTTGAAGGCACAATAAAGATGCAGACCAACAGCAAAGGATCAGTTTTCACAGTGGAGGTTAGACATTTAGGCAGAGGTGTTTTTTAACAAGGAGTGTATAGATCTATTTTTCTCAATATGAAAAGAAAATCTTTGAAGGAGGGTTCTAAACATAACTGGTACTACACAGCAAATAGAATATTTTATAAGCACAGTACATAAAAATATTTTTATTCTTTAGTCTGCTGCACTAGACCAGGCACTTGGGTTATATTTCCTTCCAACCAAGCATCTGGACTGATACAGATGATCTGTAAGAAAGGAGATTAACTCTTTGTACCTTGAGATGTGTTACAGATCTGTTGCATTTGCTGCCATTTCAGTATTGCCAGTGAGAAAAAGTTCTTATAGAAATATAGTCAGTCTCTTGCCTTCTTTAGAAAATACCCTTCATTTTGCCAGAGGAAAATGAAAAATACTTAGGCTAAATGCATATAGCTATTTTGAAGTACAAAAGCTAGCACATATGTATAAGTTACAGTGCAAAGACAACTATGCAAATTTAGTTCTTGGTTACTGTAGTGTTAATGACGGGTAATTCTGTTGATTTCATTTGAGTTATTCACAATTAATGTATCTAGTGAGGGCAGAATCTGACCCAGTCGGCTTTGATGTGTGCTCTGCTCTGTCAGGAGCTGCGAGGTTCTTTTGAACAGATGCCTGTGTTCGCTGATATGCGAGGTCATTAAAAAGATCAAGATGACCAAGGCTGAGACATTTGGATGGCTGCAGACAGCTGCGCTTCGCCTCTGCTGGCTGCATGGGGTGGATTCTCTATGAATTTTCCCTCTGAGGTTAGGTGTGTGGGAGCATTTTGCATACTGACCACTGCCAAGCCCCAGCCCCATGTCTGGATGTACGAATCTGAGCAAAGATTACACGTTACGGCTCTTCCTGAGAAAGCAGTAGGTTCCCATGTGTCATGTAGAAGAAAATCCATGCAGGGCTTTTGCTAGGCAGGCTATGAGAAAGTTGCAGGGCTTTTCCCCGAGAGACAAGGCAGCAAATAAATAGCTGCTGAGTGTGTTGTTTCTGTACTTAACAAAGGTTTGGTGTTTAGTCTGCTCTGTAAGTACAGGACTTTGCAGTTTACTGCTACCACAGCAAAGCAGCTGGTCACCAAGCAGCTGAGTCAATGTTAGATAGCCTGCAAGGCTTCCTTCCAGATATTTTTATGGAGGACTTAAAATTGCACAGGATTCTAAGATACCCTCAAATGATTGCAATGAATACCAGCTATCAACTTAATCAGGAAATAATACTTCAAATCCTGCCAACTTCCTAATAAGAAGCTTCTTCAGTGCTCTGATGGTCATACCTTGCTAAAAACTGAAGGTTTAGTTTTACCTGTTCAGTGTTGTTTTCATGCCTTTTTGTCTCTTTACTGCTGTAATAGGTACCTTATTTCAGGGTATGCTTCAGTAGATTGCACAAGGGTGCATTTGTTCATTTTGTGGTTTTTTTTCTTTCTTTCTTTCTTTCGAAGCCTGTTGGAGATAAGCGAATGACGTTATTGCTTATATACAAGTACATACGTAAGCAGAATGGCATCATCTAGCATAGTAAATATGGGGTTTGTTTCTCAATGCAAATAAAGTTCTGCAGCTAAATTTAGCTCAAAGTATTGAATACTTGAAGTGAGAGCAGAATAAAGCTGTACTTCACTGTTTGGAAGCACTTTTTTTCTAGAAGTCATTACACACTTGGGATTTTTCCCAAATATGTTTCTGATTCATGAACTCTGGTGAAGGCATTGGGATGGAGCTCTGAAGAGCAGGGCTAGATGCAGCCATCATTTGGATATGGGTTGGCAGAGCTACTTAGCTGTGACTTTTCCCTGTGAGCCAAAAAAACACAAGCAGTGCCCTCAGCAGTGCTGTGGGCTGGGAGGAAACGCTGCCACACCTTCCCCCAGCAAATCCATTCGAGCTGAAGAGATAACAGCCCAGTGATGAAACTGGGCCACGTTTAAAGCACTGTGGTAGAGTCCTGTGGCAGAGCAGGTAAACAGGCTCTCATTTGGACCTGTATGGTTTTCCAGCAGAGAAGGAGAAGGACAAAGCTGGCTGACACTTGATCCTTCTCTTGGAAAGCCTCTTTCATTAGGTAGCTGCTGATAGGAAGTGTCATTTGGCAGCTGTAAAGGCTGGCAGTTGCAGATAGGTCTGTGCAAAGGCTGCAGGCCAGAGGGAACCGAGGAGGGCTGCAGGTGGAGGCGTGCTGAGGCAAAGCCTGACAGGACAGCACTCGTCAGTCAGACCCGAGTGCCACTTGCCTGTCTTGTCCACTCTGCAGCCAGGCAGGTAAAACTGTCTGATATTCAGAAATGCTGCGGTGACTTGCACTTACGGCAGTCTGTGCATGTAGTAGTCATTGCCTTTTTCCCCCCTCACAGTCATGGTGCAGGGAATTTTTTTAATGAATCAGTATTTCTTGCCAGTCAGAATTTAGCAGCTTACACAAGAATGTAAAGCCATACAAGCACCATGCTTCTTACACTCAGCAGTAATTCCCTTTGAGATAATTGTAGTAAGTCATAAAGATATACTTCATTGTGGCAGAATTGTTCCTCAACTGTAATAAAATAAGTGAAACTGCACTTTTTTTTCCTCTGAAAACAAATACAGTTGTTTCAGAATTCCTGTTTCCAGTGTTCCTGGCTTGGCTTCTGGTATTTTGGTCTTATGCTCAAACTTGTAATCTCCGTTATTCAACAGGGGTTTCCTTCTTTTCTTGTATGCTTTAAGATTGTCAAGGTAAGGTATTTTAGATCAGGAAGAGTTGGGATATATACAGTTGTTTGTATATATTCATGTGTGTAAATTTAGATGTCCAACACTACATGCTATTAACAACGAATGTAGGCTTCTTTTTCTTACTCAGCTGCACAGGTTGAGAAATGAGTGTTTGTGAAGTGACACTGCATGTGTAATTGTGAGGTAATGGAGCAAAATGTAACATTCTTGCTGTATTTCTTGGCACTTTTATTTAATTGTAACCATAACAATGAATTGATTAATTTGCTAAGTGCAAGGACTGTGCTAAAACTTACTCCCCCATGTCTCTGAGTGCCTTTGCCACTAGGCAACAGGCTTTTTCCAGCTTGTGTTCTCCTTGTCTGGTAAAAAAGGTCTGACAAATAGGTGCTGGGTGTGTGTGTGCATGCATGCACATGTGCATGTGTTTATTTTACTCTCATTTAGAGCCATTAAGAACTTGATCCCATAAGGTTCTGAGCATTTTTACTTCCTGCCGGCTTCTCAGGGGGAGCACCTTGTAGAAGGCATTTGCCCTTGATGATAACACTCATCACAGAAGGAAAAAAAAAAAGTGGGGGGAGATGAGGGTAGGAAGGGAGATGGGAGAGAGTGAGTGAAGGAATGTGACCAAAAGCACTGAATCCACCATTTTCTTTGTCTGTCTGGTGTGTTTGCTGCCACTGGATTCATGGCAGCCAACCAGCTTGGAGACAGGACTTTACACAGGTTAATAGGTGTGTACGGCTTTTATCTGCCACTGCCCTCTACTGAAGAGAATACGAGAGATGATTTTTCAGCTATCTGTTTTTGTAATAATTTCAGTCTTGAAGTGTCTGAGGCTCCATTAGAACAGACAATAGAGGTCACATACTTCTGGACATCTTTAATTTTTTGCAGGAAGTGATATACAGCCTTCTGTCACGTCATGCAAAGGCATGGAGCTTGGAGAAAACACTCCTACTAATGTTCAAATCGCAACACCGTTTAAACCCCTTGCATGTAGAGTTAATAGCTCTCAAGTCAAAGCTTGCAATGTATGCCTAGCTTTAGGAAATGTCACCAACTCTTGTTACATAAAAAACCCAAAACAAAGGACTAGGCAGCCTGTAAGTAGAACAAAGTTTAATTTTCATGTAATCTTCCAGTTTGTAAGAAACTGTTTGAATAAATTCAAAAGAGCAGCTGTTGTAGTTTTCATTTTTTTGCTTTAGACAGTTCAAGGAAAAAATTGTATTTGGAGTGTTTTTTTAACCTCTGACACGGAACAAAATAGTGACTGAAGCTAAATGTGGTCCAGGCTTCTCTCAACTACTGGGGAAAAACTCTTTTGGGCTGTCTCACTATTTCGTCAGCTTTCCCTTTAACTAAAGCAAGGGACACAGTTTCGTGGTGAAACAACAGAAAGCAGTAAGGGCTTAACAGGGCCCTCCAGGTAACATGAAAGAGTGCCTCAGTCATCCTCTGTCTTGTTACTCTAAACACCAACTGCATTGTCTCGAGTCGTTTTCCCTTGCGGGAACACTTAGCCTTACCAAACACAGCTCAGCCTTACAGGTACATTCCCACCAATTAAAGAGGAGGGGTTCCTCACAAGTGCTGCCAATGCACCCACCTAGCTTGAGAGAGGATTGCCAAGTACAACAAACAGTGCCAAAGCGTGTGGTGGTTTTGGGCTCTGCTCCAAGGGGGACCAAGATGAGACACTCAGTCACAACTTAGCCTTTACATAAAGCCAAATCTTTGTGTATTCCCCTGGATTATACTTGGAGCCATCCTCATAATGTAAGGTATACCTGTGCGGCTTCTGGCCTCCCCTGCTGGCAGAGCTCCAGCCTGGGAGAGACCAGGCAGTGGTGCATGCTTTGGGTTGAGGCTTAGTTTGGGGCTTACCAGTTAGGTTGGCAAGTCTGGTTTGTGGCAATCAAAATTGAGATTCTCTCAAGGTTTTCAGCTGTGAAGCATATGAATTTGGGGCCTTGCAAAACACCAGCCTCCCAGAAGAGAGAAAATAGGTACCTTCCAGTCTTGGATCTAACAAAGAACTGAGGGTGGGGTTTGGATGAAGGTTCAGATCTGTATTCTCTGTTTAGTTTCAGCATTGTGGTTTTGGACCATCAGTAGTGGTAACATACAAATGATTTTTCACTCTAAAGAGCACAGTAAAATGCTATTATACTTGTTAATCTTCTTTTTTATATCTTGCCAAGTGAGGACTGCTACACTGCAGCTGGCATAGTGGAGGTGCCTGTGTTTTTGCCACTCTTTGTTCACAGGGGAATGAGGACAGTTTTCTGTACACAGTATTCTGCCTTCTCCTTGAAACATCTGAGTCACACAGCTGTTTGCCAGTTAAATCAGACTCAATCTGACTGTACATTAAGTTGTGTTATGCAACACAGGCTGGCAAACTTGTCCACTGATACAAACTGCACAGAAAAATCTGAAGATGGACAAAATCCCATTCTTCTCAAGGGTTTACTCTTCTTTATGTCAGTGACACTTCCATTATAAGCCCCTGCCTTGATTTGCAGGAGGTTTGGTCACCATTATTCCTCATTACAGTAGGCTCTGCCAAAGGCTGCTTTAAACCTCTGTAACAGAGCCCAGAGTAAAAGATGTTCCCATGTGCACACCATGACACCTTGGGGTGCCACAGCTGTGAACCTGCCTTGCCAGGCCTCTCTTAGTGCTGCTGCCACTGCATTTAGACCCCCAACAAAGAGGAAGGCAGTGGGTGCTTTCCACTGCTGCTGCCTCTCCCTGCTTTGCTGGCAGAGGCCGCGTGTCCTGGTTTACATTGGCAGAAGCCAGCATAGCTCAGGGATGAATTTAGCCCTTGGCACTCCTCAGAGAGCTGACTCAGATGACTGCACTTGAAAACTACAAGCTGGTCTCTTATTTAATTCTCCTGAATGTCCAGATTTTATTCTATTATTTTAATTTTTACTTCTTGTAAAGCTTCTTTTTGTGTTTAGTGGGAGAGCCTTGCTGTTTGACTCCCTGGGCTGTCCTGGAGTTTCTGCAAGAATAGAGTAGTAATAGTTTTTACCTATACAGCACCTTATCCCAAAGAATCTCAAGTTCTTCTCAAAAAATAAATTCAACCTGATCAGTGGGCCAGCTGATAGGTAATATCCATTATTTTTTATATGAGAAAAGGAAGGTGTGGAAGTCTTAGGTGGTGTGCCCAAAAGTGCATAGCAGATGATTTTCAGAACTAAGCTAGAAGGTAAATACCACAGTTCCTTCCTCTGAAATCCATGGGCAAAAGGATGACCTCTGGATTTCTCTTCTTCTGCCAGCTGCTTCTGTGAATCACATTAAGGTGCAGCTAGATCAGTTTGTGCCTTGGACATCTTTTGAAATTGATTGATTGTCTCTGAATTTCAGCTCATATTCTGAATTGAGTGTCCTTCTGGTCTTTGCTTTGAGGGGGAAAGCTTGGAAATGTGTCCTGAGTGTAGATTTGGAAAGTGCAGTAGTTTCCATAGCAGCAATTCCTAGGTGGTAGCTCTGGAACATACCTGCACTGCTCAGTGTGCTGCTGGCAGTGCCCAGTGCTGCTGAGGGCTTGATCCACAAAATCCAGCAGTGGGAAGAAGCGGTCGGAGTTCAGCCAGCCTGTCTGAGCAGATACCCTGTATCTGCTGTGTGTGTGTTAGCTGGGGATCTCCCAAAGGACAAAGGAACCCCTGCTGCCAAATCTGCAGCTAGAAGGGAATCCTCATTTGAGTATCAAATACCCAAGTACAAGCTTGGGAAGACTTGTGCTGTCCCAAGTAGGTGACAGGGTCGCGTTGTATGCGGGTTTTGGCATTTGGGAGGATTATACATTTCATGTTAGGAGGTGTCTTTTCAGCAACCAAACGTTATCTGTGCCTGGGTCTCCACAGAAGCAAAGACTCCTTGCACAGTTTCTGCTCACTTCTAGTTTTGCAGCATGCAGCACATTCCTTAGATTTTGAGGCAGAAAAACTGGAGTTTGTCTTTCATACTGTGTGAATACTTTGGTTTCGGAGGGAGCTTTAGACAAAGACAGGAGAAAATAGAGATTTGCTCCAGAAATAAAATTCTGCTGTCCCTGTTGCTGTTTCCCTATGGAACTGCTGCTTCCTGCCAACTCTGCGTCTGACACACAATTTATATCGGAAGCAGAATTGGTTGGGGCAAGTTTGTGACTGTAGCTGGCATTTCTGTCATGCCTTGTGCTGAATGCACAGCCTCTCCCTGCATCCCGGGTGTCTGAGCACATTAGGAACACTGTGGGGAGGAGGGCCTTGGCAGTGAGTGCCAGAGGGGGAGAGCCACGGGCACACAAGCCTCAGCGAGCAGAGTTTGCTGTTGCTCCTCTGGGAGGACACTTTGTTAGAACTGTGGTGGACATGTCTGAGAGACACTGTTGGCAAATACAAACTATGAGTAAAATCTAGCTGCTAATGTGAGATTTCTGTGAAGCTGCACAAGTTTTTGTCTAAATTGGTCTTGCATGTGACATGCAAGCATTTCAACTTCTTAAAAAAATCATAACGGAGGAAACTGAAATCACTGGATTAGTTTGCAGTGTAGGGACTCTATTAATTGTTCTAATAACATTTGACTGAAGAATTACCCTGCTATTCAGTAGTGCTTGGGTTTGTTTCTTAATCCAATCACCTCGTGACTGTTCTCTAAGCTTTCCCCTTCCTTTTCTATTCTTAACATGCAATTAAAATGAAACTCTCTTGTGTTGTTACTGTAAATAATGTACAAGTAAGAGAAAAACATACTTTTCAAATGTCACTGCTTTGCTCACTCCTGTTAGTTAAACTGTACTGCTTTGATAATTTAGTTGACTTCATTGGACTTATGACAGCACATGATTTTTTCCCCTTACTAGTAGAACAAATAAATGTGCAGTAATAAATAGATCTAATTGTGTTTGTCACTGACATAAAGATGGGGTTTGCTCTTGCTTTAAATAGCCATGCAGGTCTCTCAGCTGCATCTACTGAAGAAGACACAAACAGGTATGTGGAAGCTGCTAAGCTACAGAAATCTGTCCATTCTGGAAGTTCCCAGCGTTCTGCCACAATTATTTCTCAGTATTAAATATAATATATAATATAAAAGTCCAAATTAATTGGAAAAAAAAGGTGCTTTCAAAACAAAATTTCAATCCAAGCTAAGTGATTAATTCCAACTTTTCAATAAGGCTGTCTAGTGTCATGCTACTAAAACATTCAGTTTAGACTAAGTTCCACTAAAACTTTTGCAGTTTAGAAAGTTTTTGATGCTTCCACTGTGACCTGCTCTAGAAACTTACTGAAAAGTTTGCGTAAATCTGAATTACAGAATTCCTTTGCTCATGAAGTTTGAAGAAATGACAGTAGCTGGATCCTAGGCAGGCCATGCTGCCAAACTGCATAAATGTCTTCTGAGCCCAATAAGCCGTGGCTTGGACCTCAGTGGGCTTTGGAGCAGGCTCTTTGTGTGTGTTAATTCAAGGCAGCAGTGCCTTTGCAAACCTGAGTGGGGTTCTGTAAAGATGGTTGTACACTACGATGCTGGCCAGATGCTGTGATTTTTGTGATGAGGGTAAATATCCGGGAGGAATTAAGGTGGATTAGTCAAACTACCTTTATATAGTGCCAAGCTTTCAAAAGTGAAAGGCTGCCACTAAGCCACAAGACCCTTACCACAAGCAGCACTGTGCTACTGTAACTGTTATTTAAATGATTGCAGTGGGAGGTATCTCTTAATAACCATATTAGTACAGAGCTGCTTAATGACTTCACAGGCAAATAGATATTTAAAGCATTAAACACTATAGAACTGAGGGCTGTGTCCCCAGCGAACTTCGAAGTCGTCTGTCTTCTTAACGGACTGTGAAAGCCAAGCCTGGGTCTGAATCACAATGTGAAGTGGAAGGAGCCATTGGAGAGTATGGATCTAGATTTTTCAGCTTGAGCCCTTCTCCTGATTAGTCAGGTTTTTCTGAGTTATCGCCTTTGTAAACATACCTGTAGATGTTTACACAAGAACAACAAAATTCCATCAAGTCTTGCACTATGAAGGGGTTTCTGTGTCTATAGTGGTTTTTATCTTTGCTTCCATGGGAGAACAATATGGAGTTCAATTGGAAGACACTGAGAGAGAGAGAATTCTAGTGAAGTCCTACTTCTGGATTTATGGGCACAAGATTTCTAATACTGCAGAGTTTTTGCAGGTTTTATGTTAGCTTCATTTGTATTCTGAGATCAGGCAAAAACTGTGTTCTGGAACTGGCCCACTGGAAGGAAGGGTGGGGGTGACTGTGTGTGTGACACTGAGAGTGGGAAGAGGTGGAGATTTTAGTGAGCTCTCCAGTACTCCCTGGAACTCCCGGCATATGTTGTACTTTCTTATCTTGCAAACTTAAAGAGCACAAATAGCAACAAGAATGGCAAATGGCGTAAATCTCAGATGGCAAGATTTGCAGTAGTAGGGTTTTTGTAAGAAAACAAGAAACCACAGATTTGGTCATGTCATTGGAACACATTTAATGCACATATCTGTTCTAGTATATGCATGCATCTTTTTTTGCAGGCTAAAATTAAGCATTTTGATACAGAGCTTTAGCAGACCACAGTGTTTGTAAGATTAAGAGACAAGGTCATCAGGCCACAGGGCACCTTCAGTTTCATCCTCTGAAAATAAGTGAACATATCAAAAAGCTATGGGAGAGTTTTTATAAGTGAATAAATTTGACTTCTGTAACAAGACTTTTATTTCTTGTCACCTTTATGTTTTTATTAGTTTTTTCAGTTTTCAGTTAACATTTTAAAAAAAGGAAAGCCTCTGAAAAGGACCTTTGCCTGTAGCAGGAAGCATAATCTCCCCGTTTCTCGCTTTCTCTCTCCTTCTCTCTCTCTCATTATATGCTGGCATGAACACTCTGACATTGCTAATTGCCTCCACATTACACTGGCTGGATTCCAACAGTAGTGGCATAAAAATTAATGAACAAGACAGAGCTCACACATAAGGAACATATGGTGCAATAGCGGTCAATTGCATTCGAGTTTAAAATAATGTCTTGAGAGAATCATGATCAAAGCACTTTCACAAAATGAAAAGGGCCAGATTCTACTTGCACTATGTATCTATGCTACCTCACTGTCCTCATGTGAATGTGAACAAGGAGATTCCCCAAACTGTACATAGAGAATGCCAAAAAGTTGTTTCATTTTCAAATGTAGTAGGAATTTCCCCCACTATTGTAATTGTGAAAAATAGTGTGAGTTGTTTTCTGGTGGGAAGCAAAGCTAGGGAAAAAATGTTCTTAGAAATTGAGAGAATTCTTCAAAGATGTTATCATTGTCTCTGCTAATAGTGCCTTCACAGTGCAAGCTATGCAGTTTACAGAAAGGTGACACAGAGTTATTCCCCATTATCCTAAAATGTGCAATTTAAAGTTAACACGAGTTAGTTTTATCTGTGTATATGCTTCTCGCAAAATCCAGATTTCAGGACAATTAAGATAGTGTTAATACAAGGTACTCTCAAGAATCTTTCAAGTTGAAAGCTTGCTTAAGATTAATGTTAAAATTCAGGTTTTATTCTCTTGCCAAAGTACATGCTAGGTAACCTCTTGTTAACATTAATGGGAGTTAAATATTTGCACTCAGAGGAATATAGACCCCAGATATGATACAAACTCTGCTTATATTACATAATATAAATAAGCACTGCTTTTTTAATAGCTCTTACTGCATTATTATGGAACAAACTGTTACAACAGTGTTGCGAGGTCTTACGATATAAATTGATTTTTATTATGCTGGTGATTTCCTATCATGTTCTTTGTCTTGTGAGATTTGAATACTAACTTTAACTTACATGGGACAAGTCCTACAAAAGTTTAATGAATGACCCAAATAAATCACTCTATCAGTACAGAGTTCATATACATGGAAGGGAGCATTGTATCACTTCAATGCCTGTTTCCTCAGCCAGATGAGGTACTTCAGCCCATTCCCCAGGTTAGAGCAGCCTGGGTGTTGCCCAAACTGAAATGTGGCTGCAGATGGCCCCGCTGGGTCATTACAGCCACTGGAGAGAGCTGGAATGCAGAAATGCTCAAGCCAGTCCCCAGTATGCCTCCTGCTACTCTGCAGGAATTTCCTTGGGGCTAACTCACACTGGCTCGTAGCCATTTCTGCTTTAACTCCTAGCAGGATAAAGAAGAGTTAGGACAGTTTACTGGGGCACTGGGAATGAATGGTAGACAGTTCTTTACCTGTCTGGATATGAGTCTTATCTGTGTTTGAATTTTTCTCTGCTGCTTAAAGAAAGTGTTTCTCAAAGAATTACTGAACTATCCTTTTGGTAATCTAATCAGAAGCAGTAATTGCTTCTCATCTGTATTCTCAGAATATGATATAATGTGGATTTCAGTTGAGCTTTTATTTACTTATTTTAATGTTAAATAAAATAGTCCATTTTAAATTTTGGGCATAGTTTTGAGTTTTGCTTAAGACACATTACAAATTATATTTTAAAGGAAAAATCATGCAATAGCTGAGAGCTGAGTTTAGTGCAATATAGTGGCTTCAGCATAACCCTTTGCATTTGCAATGCAATTAGGTGCTATTCTCCTGCAATTAATGGGCCAAATGACACTCCCACTTACTATAATAAACTTCCTGATACGAATCTGAGATAACTCAGATTGATACTGAGACTTACGGAAATGCCCTGTTCTGCAGAGATGCAGCAGGGAGAGAAAAGCACCCGCTGAGTTGCTGTTTCTGCTGCTCTTACCACAAGCTGGTTCTGGCCCACCGTGTCTTGGTCTATACATGAGGAAGCAGCCTCCCTCTCTCCTCTCCCTTTTCATAAAATGAATGCAAAGGGTACCAGATGGCATGTGTTACAGAGCTTTTCCTTCTAGCACAGAATTTATTTCCAAGATGTAGAATTGTGAGGATTCCTTCAGTCATCCCCCCAGAGTCACAGGTTTGGTATCTCGCCAGTGGCATGTAATACACTTCCTGGCATGCTGTAGGAGAAGTAAAATTAGTTCAGAACTTCACTTTACTGTTGTGGCTTTTTTTTTCCTGTGTTACTTGAACATGCCTAGAATAGGATCAGTGTTTAAGATTATTAACCAGTTCATTTCTGAGTGGGCCATAGCCTCTCAGCCTGGTTGCAGACTTGGACAGTTGTCAAAATCTGTGAACACTGAGTCTTGTTGCTTAATGCCACATGGAAGCCTCTCATGCTTGGTTCTGTTTCCTTGGTATGGACTGAAACATTGGGAGGTAACTGGAAGTGACCATAAAAAAAAAAAAACCCTTCATTTATGTAGCTTTTCTTACAAAAATATTACTGGTAAAATTTATTTTTCAGGAGCTGGGGCTTCCGGGGTCGCTTTTATAGACAAGAGAGAAAGAAAACTAGAAAATTCAACTGAGCAGTTATTGTAGGTTGTTTCCCTTTAATGTTTTCAAGTGAATTTAAAGCCATGTGAAAAAAATCCTCATGAAATACTTATTAAAACCCAGTGATTACTATATACTAATAGATATTTCTCTGGTTTGCAAATTTGGGTGCAACTTAACAAGTTGAGTGTCAAAAGAAAGTTTATTTCAAGGGACTTCAGCAAAAAGCTTCATTTAGGTATTGGGGCATAACTAAATTCTTTGGCATTTGTTTGCTTTCTTTCCTTTAGACAAATTTTTTTTAGTTTTATTATGGGTATGAGTATTTGTTTAATATTATGAGGAAAACTTTTTTTTTGCTCTCCTTCTTACACATTCCCTTGTCATTTTATGGTGTGCTGCACTGTTATCTCAAGAACAGTACACATCACACTGTATGCATGTGGTTGAGGGCATGTTTATATGAAAAAGGAGATTGTTTCTGTCTTGCTGTAATCCATGTTTGTACAATTCTTTCAATGTCTTTTAATTGTTTTGAACTCTAAAATGAAATGACTTCTAGATAAAATGAGCTTTCAGCTCTCTCCTTTTGTGACAGATTCCAGAGCATCTCTACCTCAAGGCACGTTTGGTCACCATTTTGCCTTTGTGACCCTTCCTAACCTGTACCACTCAGCAGGCTAGCACTAATGTCAGTACTGTTTACTTGGGCAAGACTGATAGCATCCAGGTGGAGTTTCCAGTCGTCTTTTTTCTTTTTTTTTTCCTTTTTTTTTCCCCCCTTTTTCTTTATACAGCCATGGAATACATACCCTAGCCAGAGTCAAGCAGCAGACTGTTTTGCAGATGTGCCAGGTTTTTACTTTACAAATTAGTTAACATTGTCATTTTCTTTTGCACAAACACAGGACAAAACCTCCAGTCAGTGGGAAATGGCATGGTTTAACTGACTGCAGTGGTGTTGTACTGCTCTGAGGTGTACTAAGGATCTGGCATGTACATCTGAATTTTTCCCTTTATTTGACCTTTTCTAAATACATTTTCCTTACACTTTGTGGTCAGCTTGTAGTCCTCACTTCTCACTGAAATACTAACACCAACACACTTCATTTGAATTAATCACTTGTATGCTGGTTTAGTGACACCAGTTACTCAAATGCCTTTTCCCTGCTTTTGTTTCATTATTTCATCTAGATGAACAAGGTTGTTCAAATTAGTATAAATCAGTCCACTTACAGCTTTTGACACCTACAATTTAAGTACTGAATTACTGTCCTTGACAGCAGAAAGTTCACATTCTCTGAATTTAAGACTGGAATGTAATTCTTGGCAATTAATAATAGATCATTAGAAATACTCTGAAAGTATCCACAATTGAGCTGTAAAAGCGGCGTGGCTGATCAGAATCCTACTGAGTGCTGCAGCAGTGCCTGTCAGGGAGAGAATATTTAACAGCGAGTGCTTGCCTTCCTCTGCAGCATCAGCTCCTGCAGCCAGCATAAAAGCAGGGTGGGAAAAGTCCCCGGTCACGTCTTTGGGGACCAACCTCTGCAAAGAGCTTAAATACCATTAGAGTGGCAAACTGTGCCGGGTACTTCTCACAGTCAAGTGCAGGAAGTCCAGTATAACCCCAGTGCTCAGCTGAGGTTACATTTCTTTAATGCACAGAGATCAGGGGCCTGCCACTGGAATGCGGCGTGAGGCTCCATCCTTTGGCTCCCGCTGCAGAGCTCCTGATCTTACCTCATTTCCAGATAATGGCTAATGTGGTGGCTGTTTTTCCAGACCTTTAACTGGAGCTCCATGTTGATACCTGTGTAGGTTCCTGGAGGAGATAAACAGATTCAGCCCACTGAATTTTAGAGCGAAGCTGCTGAATGAATTATTTGTCCATTCAAAAAAATTCAGATTTGTCAACAGGTGCAAATCTCTAGAGATGAAGCTTCATAAACATATTTTACTCCCTCACTTTGGTCTTGGAAGTGATTTCCTGATTGTAGGAGAGGTGTGCAGTACTCCTTCCTTCTGTGCTCACCTGATGGCATGACAGCATCGTTGTAACTCTGCCACTGAGGGTTTGTGCACTCATGGCCTAATGCTGAGATGTTAAAGCTAAGCAAAGAACCCCAAAATAATAATTTGCTGTTCTTCAGTTTTCAGCTTAAAAGAAAATGTCTGAATTTGTTTCTGATTAGAGTTGCAGAGCTGTTTAACACATAGGTGAGTCTTCCATTGTCTATATTAACTAGGTGGTTGGTCTGTTTAGAAGCTGAAGTTCCCTGCAATAGGAGAAAAAACCTGTTTATTATGCCTATGTTCTTGAGAAAGCGAGTCACGTGTGCTTTTGTTATATTTATGGCAGTTGATTGAAATGTGGAGCAAGAACTCATTTCTGAGAAGGTTTGTAGCATTTGTGGACTTGTTATAAAATACCCATCCAAGAAAATAGTCAAGGTTTAAGTCTCAAAATTTATTTACCACAGAATAACACTATTTTGTTACCACTTACTGTGTCTTTGTGCAGGCACACAGTCACTCTTGCTGCTTTTATCACTGATAACATACTAGCAGCTAATTTTTAAAAAGTTTGAAAGGGAATTTAAACTAAGAAATCTGAAGTTTTATGCTATTATCTTGATTTGGTAGTGTTTTCTTCAGTATCTCTGGAGGCAAGAGAGAAGGAAGGGAGAAGAGATGATGCTTACTGAAGCTAATCTTCCTAGGCCCCATGTATCAACATTTCTGTAGAGTCCTGTGCAGAACTAGGCAGAATATCTGCTTTAGGCTCCTGCTTTGAAGCACCCACAGAAGGAGCCTCTCCCTCTGCCCTGAAGATAGAGGAAGCCTGGACAGAATAAACTTTCAGAATATCCTCTGCTGATGCTTACTAATTGTTAAAGAAGTCAGGAAACTGTTGTCCTAAAAAAAGCTTACTCAAGTTTCATTCATTTGAATGTATGGTTTTCAAAACTTTACAAGCAGTTAAGTAATGGCACAACAACACGAGGCTGGCTGGCTCTGAAACAGCCCTTAGTGCAGCCCAGGGTATTTCTGCAATAGGGCAGGTCCCTGCATAGGCAGTAGGGTGGAGAGAGAGAGAGGTATCCCTGCCTGTAGTCACACAATTGCCTGGCAGAAGGTTGGGAGCATGGTCCAAAGTCAGCATTCTGCCCATTAGGCCAGATTCTCTGGAAAACTGTCTAATAAATAGATACAAGGCATTTGAGGTAAAATACCTTATATATACCTGATATAAGCTCAAAGGTATTTGAGCTTAAACTTGCATTAAAAAGTCTTCCTTTGTTATGTAGAGAACCATTCCGAAACTTTTGTTGTTGACTGCTACTGAGATGAGTTACATTTTCACGTGTAAGATTGATTCAGACAACGTTTCTGCAAAAGTTAGGTGGTTACTTGCAATGCTAAAATGGACACTTGCTCAAAAGAGATGATGTCTGGTTTTATTGCTACTTTTGAAACTAAAGAAAAAAAAGGAAAAAAATTAAAATTACACCAATAAAAAGGTCTTGCATCATGCCTAAGGTCATTAGCATCTGGCTTTGGGAAGCTGCCAAAGGGAATGAATTCAAAGACTGAGACTATTAGCTGAGAGCCTGCCAGTCCCAGGAGGTCTTACCTCAGTCTTAGAGCAAGAGCTTCCTGGCAGATCTTAATAGCTGTGACAGTACTTTGAGTGCAAGGATATCACTTAGGAGTGAGTCTAGAACTACACAGGGCTTGGAAGAAACTTTTTTAACACAGTGAGTGGCTCCAGGAAGCCACCCGAGCCCAGCAAACGGGCAGTGTGCAGGTGTTGCCTGCTCACAGAGGTTCTCTCTGCTCCGGGGGAAAACAGATGCTTTTCTGCACCTGCTCTGCTTTCAGCCCAGCTCAGAGGAATGCACTGCATTAATCTTGTACAGAGGTGACCAAGGCAAGGTGAGTCGGCAGGGTCTCTTCCCCAGCCATGAACAGGCAGCTCTCTAGATGAGCACTGCTGTATATAAACCCTCAAGCCAAGAATAGGCAGTGCATATGTGTAGCAGGCACTGTTCCTCCTGCTCATCCTCCAAATACTTCTCCAGCCAAAACCCCCAATCTCTTCTAGCTAACCTGAAATGAGTCACAGTCAGATTGTTTCACAAAGTCCCCTGTCTTTGTCAGGCACTGAGGAATGGAGCTATGGTTGCACGTTACCTGCTTGCTAATGTGACGCTGCAGATCAAAATAGGTGCCCATCCCTTCCAGCAGCTTTTAACTGATGCAGCTGGGAGGTCAGAGGAATGCAGGCTCTTCTGGGGTACAAACAGCTGCCCAAGGGTGTGCTTTGGAGCATATACATCCATTTTGAAAGGGGAGCGTGCGTATGTGTGTGTTTTAGCACATATATAAAACCAAAAAGAACTTAGACTGAGGCATTCAGGAAGTGAACTACCAAAAAAACCCCAAGAAATAAACCCCCTAATAAATAAATGAAGCAAACCTACAAGTCAAATGCATCACTGGTGTAATTCCTTTCCTTCCGTGCTTTGTGTCCCTTTTCCAGTGTACTTCTCTGCTCAGTGTCAGTTATTGGCTCCAGACATTAAAAAGCTGGTGTTCTCACCGTGTCACTGATGGAAGTATTTCACTGATGGTAAAATGAGTGAGCATAAGCACAAAGGTATTTAAATGCCTTGCTTCACTTCCAAGTTCACCCTCCTGTTGTTCTTACCTATTCTTAACAGATCATTGGCAATCCAGGTGTAATAGAAAGAAGTGCCTAAAATCACTTGCATGGCTATGTAAGTGTACAACGAAACATGAGACATTTGTTCCAATAGTGTATTGGTGTTGCAGTACATAGAGATGAAATATATCTTCTTCAAATAAAAACTATCGCTGTTCCACAGAGATAACCTGTGGCTCATCACTCTTCTACATGAGATCATTGCACAGCAGAATGAATTTCACAAAGCACAGTGCAGGTAACTCTAAAATGGGATGGATTACTGTCTTGCTTTAACCTCAGTGATGATGACTGGTCTCAGTTCCATTCCCATATGGATTCAGTTTAGTTCTCGCATGGGAAGGTGTACACGTTGCTAAAACTGGCATCTTTTTTCCTGGATTTTTTTTTTTCCCTGATAAATGAAATCATATTCAACAGGATCAGGGAAAGCAAGGATTTGAGTGAGCTGTGAAAAGAAAACATGTTTTTCTACAGTTGGTGTCTCCAGGGTTAGATTTGGGTGGTAGATGGGACAGGGTGGGCAGGCATGCATTGTCTTCAGGCCCCTCAGTGTCTGTTTCCTCAATAGCTAAAATAAGACATAATTTTAAATATCTGCTTGTGCTATCATAGGCCCTGTGGATTTTGTTGTATGAGTAGCCAGAGAATTTTTTGCAAGAAATAGAGAAAAACTTTTTTCATGTGGTTCAGGTTTGTTCAGTTGGGTTTTAATTGCAGGTTCAGTGGCATCCTTTGTGCAGTTTCATCTGTTAAGTGAAAATTTTAAAGTGACACACAAGTCACTTAAGTATTTAAAAAATGTTAACAATCTGTTTATGCTTAAATTCAACTTTAAAGAAACCATCTGAATCTGAAATGAAATATTTTTGACAAATACTAAGCAGTTTGATCCAAAATAAATTATGAAGAGCTGCTCAAATACTTTTTCCAAACAGTGATTGGAAAATGATTTACCCACCTTTTTGCCGTTAATATTAAGTGAAAGTCTAGTTCATTGTTCTTAAAAATGCAATTATTATGCCTTTTTTTTTTTTTTTTTTAATCTGCAATACTGATAGGCAAGTTAAAAGGAGATCAGTGCCCACACCATTCCTGCCGTTGCTGCTTGGGGCCAGGTACTGGCATTGCTAATTGGGTGCGTTTTTGCCTAAGGCAGCACAGCAGGATGCTGGACCTGGTGTCCCCTCCGTGTTCCCTCTGTGTGTGCTTGAGCGATGCTTGTGCTTCCTGGGAAAGAACTGTTTGATTTCAGAGAGGAGGAGCAAATGCTCTTTAATATGGATGTCTTTCTTTTCCCAAGATTACTGTTACTTCATTGGCTCATTGATTTGTCAGTCGTGTTTCAAAGTCCAGCTGGGTGTTCAGAGCTTGGCAATTTCCAGTCCTGGATATGGTTGTGAGTCACCTGAGATTTGCAAACTGCAGGTCTCTGGTAAACATTTGTTTCAAACTGCATTTATTTAGTAGAGAGATAACAAAGCAGGAATCTGCTGTACTCCTGGTCACAAGGGTTGTTTACATATGCTCCTTGGGCCAGTTTTTCTGATTATAACTGGCTAGGTGTGATGCAGCACTTTAATTGGTACATAAAATAAGCAGCGTGTTCCACTGCTAATGGCTGGACTGTATAGAGCAGTTTTTAATTAGACTAAAGAAGCTGCAAATACTGGCATTGTCACAAACTGGCTTTCCAGCAACTTATTTACATCACAAAATCTGTATATGAAAGTAGCTTGCATCCCCCTTTCCTTGTAAACACATGTTTCTCATTCTGTGAGGCAGATGCTTCACAATGAATGTCATCCAGGTAATGTAGTTTGGAGAAAGCATCTTGATAAACAGAATACAGAATTTCTATGGCTAGAAATGAGGTTTTAGAGCTTTCTAAAGAAGCCTATTTTTTTTTTAAATAAACGTATTGCAAAGGCTGTGCTTTTTCTCTCTAGTGGCCAGTATAATGTGATGGTTCAGCACAAAGACATCTTTTTCAACGTGTACAGAGAAAGAGTTTGTAAAGACAGTTGGAACCGTACCTGTACTCTGCTGGCTTTATAAGCAGCAGTTGCCACTCACTTCCTAAAATGGAGCTCAGGAGAAAGTGCTATTCTTGGGAAGAGGATGAAGCCACAAAACTGACTGAATGACAGGCTGTCTCTGTCCCAGGTTTATTGTATAATATTGAGTAAATCACAAATTTACCAGATTGTTAAAGGGAGGTAATGCTTACTATGAGGGTTGAGATGTCTTATTGGTGGGGTTTTTTTAATAAAATGTGTTGAAATTACTTGAAAAGAATGGTGTCAGAGGTATATGGAGTTTATTACAGATCTGATATAAATTGTATTTCTGGGAAATAAACAGATTTATGGCAATGAGGATTTTAATGTATTCAGAGTATAAAAGGGCGCCTCTTTTAGTAGTCCTTCTTTACTATAGGGAAAATCACAGATCACACCAAGTATTTAATTTCTATTTGAAATTGCAATAGTTTTTTAATAGAGATAGTGCTGACTATACCACAGCCTCATTGTAGCATGAGTAATTTCAGAAGAAGGATGGCACTAAATACTAAGGCTGAATTTAGTGTTTCTTCCCTCTTCAGGTTTCTGTCTAATGAGTGTGGAGTTTTAGTGCTCCTTTAATCAGAAGTCGCAGAGGCTGGATGCCAGCTGCATCTCCTGTTTGTGGAAGAGGCAGTTCAAAAAGAATATTTTCTCAATAATCTGTTGGGCAAGGAGCGTATGGTAGAGCCATATCTGGGTGAAGAGTTTAATGCAGAAAAATTTATGACAAGCCCAGGGGCTTTGGAGCAAAGCATGTGGCCGGACTAATAAAAAATGTCTCACAGTTACTGCTGCAGGGCTTGATCCTGCTTCCCTTCCAGCAAGCGACACAAGTCACGTTGGCTGTGCAAGGCAGGATAAAGTCTTTCAGCTTGTGGACACCCTCAGCAGGAGGGAACACCTGTCCCAGCCATTGAAAAAGGCATCAAAAGTAATCCTGAGCTGCCATTAACCCCATGCTGCTCCAGTATGAGCTGTTGCAGCGTAGTGGCCTTTACATCCTATGGGGCAGTGACCATTCGGCGCTTCTCTCCAGGAGCCCCAGGCTCCTTCTTACCACCACTGTATGGTTTATTTTAACACTAGGACAACATAAAAGAGAAAAGGAGGTTTGTGAAAAAGTCACACAAGCCGTGTGTGTGTTTAGTATACCTGAAGGCTCGTTACTTCCTTGTGGTAATCCTGCCAGGCCTCCTCCTTCAATCACTTCTGTGTCGGTCTGGCAGTCAGCTTCCTGCAGATATTATACCCCAAACCACTGCTCCATAAGAGACTTCTGTTTTACACCTGCCACCCTTCTTGTAGTTGTATGATTTCGCACCTTGTTGTAGCCCTGGCACTCCTCCAAGCGGTTCCCAAACGTGCACTAAAAAGTGGTTGGTCTTGAAGCACTTTTCTTCTTTTCCACTTTTCATGCTATGCATATTTCCCTATTATTTTAAACCACGGTATTAATGGAGGGAAAGCCCAGGTAACCAGTCCAGGGCTTCAAAGTAATTAACAGGGCAGCTCTGGTTTCACCCTAAAATAGGCTTGTGCCTGTTCAAATGCATTTCAAGAAGCATCAGTGATAAAATTTAAGGGACTCAGTAGCCAATACAATACTTAATTCACATCAACTTTGTGTTTCTTGAATTGCTTCTGTCTGTTGCAACACTCAAACATTCCCACAAATTATTTACTTTCCAAAGTTGCTAGCTGTCTGTGGCATCCCAGCCACTTTATCCAAGTCTAGTGTCCAGATCACCCAGAGAGATACAGCTTGAGCTGACAGTTTAGCTCCAGTCTGAACGCATTTAAGACAATAATTTCTAGTATGCTATCTGTTGTTAATGCTGCCTAAATGCTGGGTAGGAGAGGCTCTGTTTTTTCTATACAGTCTCCTGTCAGAAAGCTGAGACAGGGATTGGCAGGAGGAGGAAAGGGGCTGGAAAGCCTGTAAGCAGAGAAGGGCTCTGTGCTGGAAGTCTGCTCTGTATCCTGGGTTCAGAGGAAGGCAAAGTGGTGAGGAGATGAGAGGAGGGGAACTGCGGAGGCTGCCTGGGCAATGGGGCAAGGCAGCATCGGAAAATAAATGAGAGCTCACGGCAGATGCCAATTCCTCAGCCAGCTATTCTTGGCAATGAATACAAAGGTTAAAGCAAGGCAAAGTTGTATTTATTTATATATGTGTGTGTATGTGTATATTTTATTTTTAAAAGGTTTCTCTTATTTCCAGGTTTTAAATTATTTCAGACGCTGCCTCTATTGGAGGTGCCACAATAACTCAAAGCTTCACAGAGACAAATCTATTATAGCTTATATCACAGGAATGCCCAGAGCCCTCTTGTAGGGACAAAGCCCCATTGTGTCAGATGTTATGGAAACATCATGTATATCTTTGATTTATGGTGGATTTTGAATCTCCCTTAATAGTTTAATATTTTTTCCCATCAGTAAATTTCAGTTTTCAGGCTTTGAAAGGGGCTTTGAAAGGGCTTTTCTAGATTTGGGCAAAAATTTCTACAGATCACTACAGCCACCTCTGCATACAATTTCTATATACCACCATTGGCAAATACTGACTGTAGGCAGTAAAACTAGATATAAGTGATACTGAGAATGTAACACAGTGGTAGATTTGAACCCTAACTGTAAAAAGAGTAGGAAAATGAGATTTTTCTTTTTTTGCGAAGTAATCTTAAAATTGAAACGTCCCTTTGCTAGCAAAGTATTTAGACATTGTGACCAAAAATGAGGGAGGCAGAAATGTAATGAAAACACTGAAGGATCTTTTGGAAAAACTCAGTGTAACATTTTCAGCTAAGTATCGTCAGTTTTGGTTTTTCCCCAGTAACAGTAGGATTTACCCTAGCTACTGCTAAGCTGCTTTTTTGGATATGATAGTATAACCCACACTAGGTTGACTGTGCAGTGTAAAGTTGTCCTGTTGAGCATACCAATAGTGGGAGAGTTGCTTGCACAATTTAGCAGCAAACTCTGTAAATAATCTTTGGAGGCCACTAAGACTGTTAATTTATTTTAACAAGTGCTTCTGTAAAGTTATAGCTTTGACCAGGAATGGTAATTTTATTCATTATGTGAATGCAGTAACTTTGAATTTGTTCAGCATAATCAAATAGTATCTGCTATGGACGAATGTTGGAAGACATTTGGACTATGACTGCATAGAGTGATGGTTTGTGTTAGCTGGACTTCCAACATTTTTGTTAATGCCACTCACATCATCAAGGTATATCCAAAACTACCACCAAGTAACCAGGCAGCTTTCACTGCAAGTTTCTCACATATTATCCTTCTGCACTCCATTTCTAAAGTCTTATCTCCCTTGTCCATAGCCAAAAGCTACTAACTTGGAACAAAGTTCAATCAAGACCCAAACATAATGAAGAAGGAGAAATCACAAAAGATGGAGTTAATGGCTGCAGCTACCGCTGTGGATCCTTTTGCCACAGGCTCTGAAAGTCTGGAAAATTAATCAAAGTTCAATCAAGGATGTATGATATTGCGGCTGCTGCTGCAGCAGTGTCTGGTGTCACCTGGGAGCTGTCCATTAAAAACAGCTCACTGCAAACCGTCCTGGTATCGATGTGCTATCCCGGTCGGAGGGGGTAGGCAGATGCTACTCCAGGACAAAGCCTTCTGCTTTCACTCCTGGGTAAACTTCGAAAGTTTAACACGTATTTCAGACATGAAAAGAACAGGCATGTGTCTGGAGTAAGTTAGTAAAAGAGGCAGAGAAATCTACTAATTTTAGAGAAAATCTACTGGTGGAGGAGAGGTGACCCTTTCAAGGAAGTTTTCTTGGAATGTCACTGTAAAATAGGAACTGAAACTTTCTCCCAATCTATTAGAAGAGTATGTGGATGGGAAGAGATTAACTGAGAATTAAGGTTTTGGTTAAAGCATAAAACTGTAAGAGAAGTCTTCAGTGGAGTGGGAGACCTGGTAAATGAGCCTCTATAACGAGCATTGATTCTCATAGGAGTGACAGTACTTTGTGTGGTTGTTAAACTCAACCATTTGGCCATAAATTTGTAGCTGATGAGCTTGCAAAAGAATCTTCAATAAATAAATTAGTAATTTTTTTGGCAACAGTTCTTCATCCAAAAATTTGTTTTAAAATTACAGACTGTTTGCTTTTTATTTCATTGCCTGGGAAAAAGGTGTCCTGTAACTTGTTTGATGTTTATGATTAAAAGTTGGCAACAGTTGTAGGCAGGGAAAATTCATCTTTCATTTTATCAGTCTGCCACTGAGACATGTCCTAGTCATCTCTCTAATACTCTAACACTCCCATGAAGGTTGGCAAAATTGCCACCACTGGTATTACTGCTATGTTACTCATCAGTTATTATATGCCATGGTTTAAACGGTTGAAAACCACTACCTGGTATTGCAGAACAAGAAGGACAGAAAAAAGAGGAGAAAATAAAAAACAAAGCCATAACCGAAAGGAAGGAAGAGGCTGGAGGCTGTGAATATAAATACAGAGCTCCATGGAGCAGGTGAAGGGTCTCTTGTATTGGTAGGATTCATCATCTTTGGGGAAAAAAAGAACAAAGAGCATTACTGTTTCAGGTGTCATATTGCCAACTCTCCTGTCTTTAACCATGTGAATATGAGTGGCTACCAGTTTTATGGCAGGCATTTTATTCTGACTTTGACACACCTCTGGCCCGATGTCACACCCTTTGGCCCCAGGGCACAATCGTGGTTCCTGACTGTTCCTCTTATGACAACACCAAGTCTCTGGAATTCTGTCTCAGCCCTTTCAATCAGATAGCATAAACATGTCTGTCTCCCCATTGTATTTCTGCCTGGTTCATCGGAATGGCTTGACTGAAATTACTGGTATTCTTTTGATAAACCATTAGTGTTAGAAAGGGGTTTGAATTTTTTTGTCAATTACTAAATCTTGGTGACAGGCAGAAACTGCCTGTTAAAACTTGTGTTGTAATTTGAGGATTAAATGCTGCACCTCCGAGAAACATCAGTATCAAAACTGATTTGCTCTAAGAGACTTAACGTTGTTAGGAGCTGTGGTCTGACAGGGTAGATTCCTTAATAACAGAGTTAGCAATTAAATGTTTTAAACTCCTCACAGGACTTGCAAGATTAGAGGGCAGTTGGAAAACTTGTGCAGAAAGGGACATGTGTAGCCAATACAGCACCCGCCTTAATCCCTGACAGTGAAAGACTTCAACTCCCATTATTGTTTGGTTATTAGATAAAATTAGAAAATTACATTTCACTTGATAACACCTTTCTCATCTTTGGGAAGTTCTCAGAGATCTCAACGTCACAAATTCTCATTTTTTGCTAGAACTTTTATGCAAACTCACCCCAAACTAGACTGACCATGCAAAGAAGGATGGGCAGAGCTGCCAAGAACCTTTGGGGGTGTTGTTCTTGGTGTAGCATTTCCATCTCACTCTTTATAGCCCATCTCTAGCTGGGTGGGTGTCTGATACATGTATATGACACTTGTGTATGAAAAAATGATGCCATCTTTTGCCATCCATTTAGATGGAAGCTGCATGCTTCATTGCAGGTAAAAATGTTTAGAAAGGTAGAGAACAGAACCAGTAGTTAAGCCAGTTTCCTATCTCAGCCCAGAGTGGTGGGCAGTGGCAGGAAGGAGCAAAAAGAGTCCTTTAGTGCAGACTCTCCAAAAGGATCTCATAAACCCAATTTGGACATTTTATAAATGCTCTCAGGTCCTAGAATGAAATTGTAAGCATTCAACAGAAAGGCCAGTTATTACAGAATTGGGTGAACTCACCACTGTGGCATATGTGAATATGCTCTCATTAGGAGAGATAAAATGCTGTACTTGTTTGTCATCAAGTTTATGTTAAATGTCTTTTGTCTCTTTTGTTCAGTGCAAAGTAGCATTGAAAGGAAGAAACGAAAACACTAGAAAGTGAGAGTGGACTAGAGTAGTACTTCAAGAAGGTTAATGCTATCAACATCAAGTGGGGCAGTGTATAATTCTGATGATCCTAAGATACCTCCAAAAATATTTACATAAGGAATGCAGAATCCAAGCTGGAGGACCAAAATACACAACTACAGAAATCATTGAAAGCATAATTGCTCCATGTTGTATAAATATGGTACTATTCATGCTGAGAGATTTGCCTTGAAAAAGGCTGTAACTTAAACAGCAAACATTATTAGATGCAAAACTATTACATAATCAAATTTTTCAGAGACAAATACATTGTGACATAAAGCAACCATCAATAAGTGTTAAAAAGATTCTTGCTGTTCAGGCCAATCCTAATTGTTAATTGCAGTTTCTTGATCTTAGTGGCAGTCAGTGGAGAGGCACCATTTCACACAGCTGGCTCCGTGCTACTGGTGTTGGTGATGTGTCTCTGGGTTTGCCATACACACTATTTCATATGTTAGCATTTTGTAATGACTTCATTACTGCTTTGAGCTACAGAAAAGTAATGCAGTGAACAGTTAGATGAAAATTAGTGTTGAAGCAGGAGTGCAAATGCAGAGTATTCAATAAACTTATTTTTGTTGGATTCAGTTTGTCTAATTACCCTAAAGGGAATGTAAGCAGCAAGACAGGGATTAAAGTTTAAATTCTGGGTTAACTGTTAGTAGAAAACAGTTTTGGATGCTTTATAGCTCAGGCTACCTTACAAAATCTGCCTATGTGGAAATACTGAACAAGAAATTTGAGTTTCTCTGTTGCTTAGTGAAAACTGGAGTGCCCTAACTGTCCTTCCACAGATCTTAGGAAGCTTTATCAAGTACTTTGTGCCTTTAGCAGGCCTGTTTGTAGTTTGACTAGTGCTCAAAACCTGTGCTGCAGCACACTAAGTTTAACTCTGTTTTCATCTTCATGCACACGTTTGTTAGATTTTAAACTTGCAAGTTGTTTGAAACCCACAGGTGTCTTTGTCTTGCTGACATGTTATCAGTTCTCCTCATTTTCAAAGTTTCCTCTTTCCCCTTCTACTTCCCCAAAATGTTGTGTCCCTGCAGTCCTGAACAGCAATTCCTATTCCTGTTGGCTTTTCTCCCTGGAAGGTGACCCAGGGCCCAGTGGTACGATCATGGGGCTGACCATTGCTTCATATTCCTTTCTGAGAGGTGAAATGTTTAATCCACACATCTCTCCAAGGCAGTAAGTGAGCAAAGCATTAAATTAGTGCTAATATCTTTGCCAGCACTGATTTAAGTACGAGGGACATCATGTATTATGTGATTGGAATTTAGGCCAAGCAGGCAGGACACGGAGGTTAACGCTGTTGTGCAGTGAACTCTGGGAGAAACAGCATGAGGCAGCAGCATGTGGTTGGGGAATTTAGAATTTACATGCCCATTTGCCTAGAGAACACAGTGGCAGACCAAACCTACTCCCAGTGTTTAGTCAGTGCTTGGTTATTTTCCTGATACTCTCTTCAGAATGGTTTTTTTTGAATCAAACACCAGAATTCAGGTCATGATTGAAATAAGAGTCAGGAGAAATCTTTTCCTGGGGATAGTATTGCACTCTGTGCTGTATGACTCAGTTTTGTTTGTAGTGATTCCCTACAGTTAATACCCATTTCTAATGTACCCTAGATAATAACATCAGTTAAGAGCAGCAGCTTTTTGTTTATAGTCAGTTCCATGTGTTGGAGCTCTTCTCAAAACCATGAATACTCTTGCATTTGGTTAAGAAGTTTTAGCACTTCACAATCTGCCCTACATCCCCTACCTTCATGCTGCTCTGAGCACACAGGCTGAGACATGGAGAAGGAACAGGCTGGGGCAGGTGGGAGGAGAACACTGCTTTCCTTGGGCTGCATTGTTACACTGTGGTTTTTGGTATTTATTATGATATACATGGAGTTCAGACCTGGGGACCCTTTTCCTTTGCCCTCAGCACTGTCCCTGAGAACATAATGAGGTGCTGCAGTTTCCTCAAAGAGCTTACAATTTGCATAGATTTAAAACAAAAATTAGTAATTCTGAAGCAAGGAAATATAAATCAGTTTAAATAACTTGCCTGAGGTCAAATAGCACTTCAGTGGCAGAGCCCCAAGTGAAGTCCAGAACCTCTGTCTCAAGGCTGGTGTCCTGTCCCAATGTCTGTTTCTTTTCACAAGAAGCTGGTTTTCCAGGAAGCTGGAAGAAGATTTAGGGAAGTCACCCTCTGCTTTCCATTTTGGTCATTCTTAAGATACATCTTGTACAAGTAAGCTTGGACTATGAATCAGCTGAAATTACAAAAAAACACTGTTAATGTACCAGTACTCCTTTAGAAGTTCACTTGTAGTTACAAACCATGCCTTGCCCATGTCACATTATGCTAGGGATCACTGCGTTTTGCTAAAAGGTGCAGAGGTAGTAAAACACTGAAAAATTGCTAATCAGAAATAGTGGACAATTTAAAAAGAGCATGAATATGCTCCCATTAAATATTCATTGGAAAAGCTTGAATAATGAAAACAATGCTTAAAATAAAAGACTGTTAGTAGATAATTAATTAGAAAACAGCAAATTGGTCTTAAATTGTTTGCTATGGATAGTTAGCCCATTTAATAAGAATTATCATCTTCCAGGCAAATGGCAGATAGCTAGTAAATAGGTTTTTCCTGGGAACTCGCTAGAGGGGAGAGCAGCTCTCCACACATTTAAGTTTTAGTCACTTATCATTTTGAAGTCAATTCAGAGCTTCTGGCAGTTTATGTAATCTTAAGCCACTCTTCTCACCTTTGTTGCAGAATTCTCAGTCATGTTGAGTCCTTTTTAGTTACATCACTGCTTATTTCATTAAGAAGGAAATACAATTTTAGCAACAAGGTGTGCCTTTGGCTTTGAGTTAACATCTTGAGAGAGCAGCTAGATTTTGTGCTCATCACAGGGCAGATGCTTTTAAAACACTGCTGTTAAGAATCAGTTCAAATAACACGTTTTTGGCCATGACTTCTTGGGCACCTTTTCCCACAGTTTACAAGACCGGTGATAATCCATGTCCTGCCTTGTGTCCCCAAGAGAGAAGTGCCTGGGACATCTTGCAGGGCCCAGAGGTGGCACTGGAAGTATCTGGCAGAGCATTCTAGGAAACTGCATCCCCCTCTCTGGTTTTCCATCTTGTTCAATAGCTTAGCAGGAGAAATAAGGTATAGAGTGGAGAAACCTAAGGATTTAGGAAAGCATATGCTTCATGTCATGCTCTGTAGGACCAGATTGTGGGATCGTGTTGGCCTTATCCTGGTCTGATTCCAATTACTGCCATGCACTTAACATCAACTGTACTCCAGTATTTAGCTAAATGTAAATCAGGTTCTCCTTCAGCGTTGTGCATTTATCTAGTGAATAGTAAACAGGATTAGTAGAAGGCAACTAATAAACCAACAATAATAATATGTTAGCTGTCTTCTCCCTACAGCCATCTTATTTCCTGCTTCCTTTCCTATAGGATTAAAGGTATTCATCTGGTCAAATGTTGTTCTGGTATGTTCCTGCAAGGATTCCCTCTGAGTTCAATGCAACTTGTTCGTGTCACTCTCTGGTATACTACAGTGTATTGCTGAGTTAAGAGAATGCAAAGAAATTATCTACAGGAGTTAAAAGTAGGGGGGAGAGGAGAGAAGTGTTTTGTCCTGGGGGGTTGTTTTGGTTTTTTAAATAGGTGAGAAAGGACTATGACAAAAATCCTACTCTAACTCATGAATGCAACCCAACACCTGAATAACTTAAAACAGATTTTGGCCCAATTACTAGAAAGTAATTCTTCTCCTGTCTTTATGACCTGTACTGCTGTTAATAGGAAGCTTCAACTTCATAAAAAGGAATAAAATTCAGCCCTAACTCAAAAGTAAGTTGATAAGGGGAAATTTTTTAACTTTAAAAAATATACACCCCACTCATTGAACCTTTGAGACCTGCAAATGTTTAAAAAGAAAAAAAAAAACCCTGCAGCAGCTGCAATTAGAAAAACAACACTGACACTAAAAATAAGTAATTTTACTCATAAGTACCTCATAGCTTATTTGCAGGTAGTTGTACACTCTGAGAAGAAGAAAAAAAAAAATTGTAATAGGCCTTAGGTCAGCTGCATTGATTTAATGCATTACTTAGGCTGCCAGAGCAGAGGTAGAATCTCCTCGCACTGCATTAGGAGCGCCTCAAGCCTCCGTGACTCCTTTTGATCAAATCTCTGTGAAAGATGAGTGTCATGCCCTCTTCAAGCCAGCTGTGAGGGGACTGCCCTGCGACTGGAGGAGCGTGCTGGAGC
>VZRS01013704.1:151702-196885 GCA_013398055.1 Ifrita kowaldi
TGTGTGTATGGGGGGGTCTGGGATTTTAAATACATTGTGCTAATTAAGTGTCTTGTATTGTGATGCTTTTAACTTACTTATTTGGATTTTTTTCATCACATAGAAAAATAAACATGGTTTAATTGTCAGCTCATACATAATGAGGTTTTGTTAGATGTGTTTAAGATACAGCATTTTACTTTCTGGTTTATTAATTGGTCAAATACTTCCAGTCCTCTGTGTAACGAATTCCTGGTTTAAAAATGAGGAGAGGGCAGATCACTAACCCAGGGGAGGACTACTGATATACACAGGCTGTGGTTTATCCTTCTGTAAAATCCTACGGATAAAAAGTGACACTATTTTTTTACCTCTTTCTTTTTCTTTTCTCTTTTTTTCTGTTTCTTTCTTCTTTTTTAGATATTTTTCAGTTTGAATAACCTGGCAGCCAGGCAACGTTCTGATATTTTGGGGATGTGGGAGAGAGAAAATGAAATAGACTAGTTTTGTTTTAATTTAAAACAAACCATTGTTTGAAAGGCATTTAACAGTCAATTTTCACATCTGATCTGAAGTTGGATTTTATTGTGCTCATTTAGTTGAGATTGTTGTTCAAGCAATTCCATATAAATTTTTGTAATTCATGTAACTACTTGGCTTCTTGAACCTCGGGAGCTGATTGTTTGTCTTATCTTTTGGTGAGCTAACTCTGCGTTATGTTGCAAAACCTTGGGGCATGTTGTGTTTCTTCGTGTTCCTGCAGTCTGCAAGTGAAGTCAGCTTCATTAGTTTCATGATGGCACATCAGTGCATGGCTGGTGTTGCCGCTTCCTTCAAGCTACTCCCGGAGCATGATCTGGGCTGCCTTGGTTTGGATAAGCTTGTAAGGATTTGTCAGCCAGATGTGACAAGATTGTCAAGAGGCAAGTAAANGAACCTTTGAGACCTGCAAATGTTTAAAAAGAAAAAAAAAAACCCTGCAGCAGCTGCAATTAGAAAAACAACACTGACACTAAAAATAAGTAATTTTACTCATAAGTACCTCATAGCTTATTTGCAGGTAGTTGTACACTCTGAGAAGAAGAAAAAAAAAAATTGTAATAGGCCTTAGGTCAGCTGCATTGATTTAATGCATTACTTAGGCTGCCAGAGCAGAGGTAGAATCTCCTCGCACTGCATTAGGAGCGCCTCAAGCCTCCGTGACTCCTTTTGATCAAATCTCTGTGAAAGATGAGTGTCATGCCCTCTTCAAGCCAGCTGTGAGGGGACTGCCCTGCGACTGGAGGAGCGTGCTGGAGCACAGCACTCCGGGGCAGCGAGGTGAGAGCTGGCTGCAGAGGTGAGAGGCAGACACAACTTCGTACTGTAGGTCTGGAGAACACCAAGGGGGAGGATCTTATTTCACTCCCCTGTGCACAGCCTGAGCATACATCAGACCTTGAGGTGCTCAGAGTCAGACAAGAGTAAAGAGGCGTGTGATGGTTCTGCCTTAGTACTTGTACAGGCAGGAGTGTTTCCAGTACTTCTTTGTACAACTCACTGAGGGAATGGGAAACTGTTTTATAGCTCTGGAAACATAAGCACAGTAAGAATGTCTGAGGTAAGGAAAGTTCTTTGCAGTTCTATATGAATGTATGTTTTTACTGTGCAACTTTTACTTGTGGCTATGCACTGTGGAGATATAAAAAATGTTGCAATGGTGTTGTTTTGGGTAATGAACAATGGAGAAGAGAGCTGTAGGAAGCTGTGCTCTCCATTTCTTAATTATGAAAAGATATTGTAAAAGTAGAAAACTAGTTTCTGTAAAAAATCTGTTTTTTCTTTCTGCTGTGCACTGTGAACAACTGTATGACTTTCCTGTTCTACAGTAACTAATGCAGAATTGCAGGCTGATTATAATAAGCAGAGCCATCACTTGTGTAATTGTTTTCCAATTGAAGTAGTAGCATGTAAATCATAAATACTTGACAATGCTTAATTGTACAAGTCCTCAATATACATTAATAGCAGTAAAATCTGTGATTTGTGACTCAGATGTGTTTTGAGTCAAGTGCTTTAACCAGATACATTATCATTATCATGACGTATAAATGCACTAGAGAGCAGACAACAATGTAATTTCACTACGAAGTTCTTTAGAAATTACCACTAAAGTGGGGTGTAATGCATGCCCTTTATATACAATTTATTTTTGACTATTTAGCATCCAGAAAATAAGGCCAGTAATTATTTTCTTAGGATCAGTCTGTTTGTATTTGGGGGGAAGGGGGGCACGNTTTAGATATTTTTCAGTTTGAATAACCTGGCAGCCAGGCAACGTTCTGATATTTTGGGGATGTGGGAGAGAGAAAATGAAATAGACTAGTTTTGTTTTAATTTAAAACAAACCATTGTTTGAAAGGCATTTAACAGTCAATTTTCACATCTGATCTGAAGTTGGATTTTATTGTGCTCATTTAGTTGAGATTGTTGTTCAAGCAATTCCATATAAATTTTTGTAATTCATGTAACTACTTGGCTTCTTGAACCTCGGGAGCTGATTGTTTGTCTTATCTTTTGGTGAGCTAACTCTGCGTTATGTTGCAAAACCTTGGGGCATGTTGTGTTTCTTCGTGTTCCTGCAGTCTGCAAGTGAAGTCAGCTTCATTAGTTTCATGATGGCACATCAGTGCATGGCTGGTGTTGCCGCTTCCTTCAAGCTACTCCCGGAGCATGATCTGGGCTGCCTTGGTTTGGATAAGCTTGTAAGGATTTGTCAGCCAGATGTGACAAGATTGTCAAGAGGCAAGTAAAGAAGGAGATCTGATATTAATCAGTGCATAGCTTGGAGCCAAACTTTCTCAAATGCAGTGTAGTAACATGTTCTTCTCATTTACTGCTTCTCTTTGTGGCTATAGAACTGCCACTGTCTGAGTTTGACGGTTAAAAGGGATGCCAGCTAATAGTCTTTAATTGTAAGGATACAATTCTAGGTGGGAAAAGATCATATGCTTCTATTTTTAACATCCTTTTGGAAAATAAGTGCAGTTTGTTGTAAGATATGCAAGCATTATGTTAGGCAAGAGTCTCTGGTTCTGTCCTTTGGTTTTTAAAGCGGTGAAATTGTGGCTCAGCTCTCAGGGCTGGAGGAGTGGGAGGTGGGGGAGTCGCGCTCCACTCCGGGTCACGGGGCAAAGTGGGTCCCCCATTATTTTAACTGCTAACAACAGTGCGTGTTGGTTTGCTTTGTTCTAGTGATTAGAACAATATACACTGAAGAATACCTTTCTAATTGCTCCTTTTACAGAAAAGGGAAAAATACAGACTTTTGAAGAACATACCAGATATTCAACTCGATTATTTACCATTCTGTGTATACTGCTGAGAGGAGTTTTTTTTAATAATCGGTATAATTGTGCAATTCTGTTTGAATTAAGCGCTATAATTTTGAGCAGTTTACAGCTTAATCAGGCTTCTAACAATAAGTGTTCATATAAAAAAATAATCTTATGGAAAATACATTTTTGTTATACTTAATATATGTTATACTAATATATTTTGTTATACTTTATATATATTTATGGATTTTTGGTCGATTGATTTCTTAAAAGTTGTTACTCTGTTTATTCTTTGAACTACTGAACCATCTACAACCTATTCAGAAACCTAAGAATAATGGTATGTGCAAACATATCCAAACATTCAGGAGAGCTAAATCTTCACAGAAATAGGAAAAATTATTACAAACATTGGGTCACTTCACGGGTTTTTACTTGAATTTCTGCCTCCTGAGGTGCGGCGAGGTTTGGCCTTTTGATACCAAATGTCTTGACTTCAAGCTTCCGTGTCTGTTCATGATACTGTTAAAAGATCTGTTCCTACATATTGAGCATGTCATTCCATTTCCAATCCAACAAGCCAGTGATTTATTTGGTTTGCAGTAATATAGACTTCATTACAATGCTACTAAATATACCTCTGATAAAAACAGAAATGTTCTCGTTTTATTTTAGATTGCAGCTTTTGTTACAGATACGTGTTTAAAAGCATTTTGGGATGATTTGGCGTTTAGTAAACATTTTTCATGCGGATTTGAGCTAAAGTTTAGGTATGGCTCTTGAATTCATTATTCCATAAAAGATCCACCAAATGTAAGGAAGAAGAACTGATTTTGCCCTCTGGGTCATCTCCTGCCCTTTCTGGTTTCAGTGGTGCAGGAACTCTCACAGTTCCTATGTGCTGGAAGCCAGCAGGATTTGTCCTAGCAGATGCTACAGTTGAAGTTTTAAAGCAAGTGTCATTGCCTGTCTTCTTTTTAGTTTTTATTTCTTATTAGTTTGTTGCTGTCATTTAGAAAATCATAGAGATTGAAATTTCAATATTCAGACTCAAAAAAAATATTATTGAGGGAATGAGGGAAAGTGGCAGTGTTTAACAGACTTCAGCCATTTTAGTATAAAGAATAATATTTCATTTCACACTTTAAAACCATTACAGAATTTAAACAAAGAGGGAAAATTAAAAAAAAAGAAAAAAGAAAAATGCTATTTTTTACTTTGAATTTCAAATACAGAAGATTCAGTGGGAAATGGGTGTTTTTTCATGTGAGAGTAGCTGATGTCTGAAAGCCAGGTAAAAATTTCCTCACCTGTGTTCAATAAAAAGGAATAGTGAGTTTTAAATTGTGAAATTACCAATGGAGCTACACTGTTGCGTAAAATATTGCATAACTGTAGCACCGTAGATAGTATCATGTGTATGTGTACAAATAGTGTTTAGGTTTAAAATTTATGAAATTGCATTAAATGGAATTGTGTAACACTAAATATTTCAGAGAGTTCTTATTTTACTTATGTTCTTTAATCCATGTCTTCGCTCCGTAACAGGAAAAAGGAAGAGATTTTAAGCATGCATATTTTATGGCTTTGAGACTTAAGCCAGCGGTGTGAGGAGCTGAAAAATTTAGGATTGTCTTTGAAACATTAACTCACCCATATTGCACGCTTGCATCATTTTATGAAGTAGGTAAAGAGTTAAAGAAGTATTTTAAAGGCCTTGCAATTGATATGTACTAATAGTCCTCATTTCTCTGATACTTGTGCATTTGTGTTAATAACACTTATTTCTTGCTAGCATAGGGCTTGGAGTTAAATATTTAATTCAGCTTCAGTTCATGGCTAGATCTGTAGCTTCAGCATTTAGTGTAGCATGCTTAGCATGTCAGTATGGATAAGTAGTATGTGCACAATTTATTTGTTAGATTAAATAGCATCTAGTGCTTTATCGTATGAAATTTCACACCATTTCTGTCCAGTGACTTCTCTTTACCCCTAGAGTCTGAGCAGTTTTTCTCATCAATATGCAGCAATCTGTTACTCACTTTTGAAATGCACTAATAAGAACAATTTTTCCTGTAAATTTATTTAAAAAGGACATTACTTTAATCTCTTGTGTTAGATACACTGCTTAATTACCAGCAAAATGTTTCTGACCTACACAGGCTAGGGCAGGTGTGCTGTGGGAACTGCAGCATCACAGTCTGTTTCAGAATCAAAAGTAAATAACTCAAAGATAACGATAACGTGATGTTTTTCCTTCCTCAATTTGTATTTCTTGTTTTCATTTCCAAACCAAGCCCTAAAAGAGGCTCTGCCTATGTCCCTGAGGTGGACCGAGCTGTCTGTCAGCACTCACCTGTGGGTAACAAGTGAGATTAATTGCAGCATAAGCCAGTCTATCTACAGCCACGCTGCTGGATGGCAGAATTAAGTTTTACTGTCCAGTGCTTTTTGTTCAGAGCAGCAGCCCGAGTGTCTGTGCTCACACACAAACACACACACGTTCTTCTCTCTTCATAATTATTTTGACAGTGCCATTAACAAGAGTTGCCCTAAGGGGCCCTTTAGGGTAAGTGACATGCATGAGGAGTGATTTTCATCCCACAAGTTATGCTGTGATTAAAGTTTGGCCTTGTAGCATGGCTGCCTTGCTCAGAAGCAGCTCCTTGTGCTTCCTCACCCGCTGCAGTGCCCGAGCCTGCCCCGAGCTCCTCTCCTCGGCCACGAGAGCTGCCACGGGGCCCGAACTGGCTCCGGGTTGTGAGGCTGAGTTTAGCTCAGTCTCTTATCTCAGCTCCTCGCTCCGAGGACTCTTCTCACTTAGAAAAACTTTTTAATAAAGTGGCGACATGTGGACTGTCTTTTAAATCCACAAGAAGGGTTGATTTGACAGAGTGGTGCCATCCTGTGAAGGTATTACCTAATTTCAGTTCTATCTTACTGAACTTATTTACTCCCCTCACCCTTTTTCTGTTTTTGAGGACATTTTAGTCAATTATTACAAGGACAATTAAACATTTTCAGCTCAAGGTGCTCAGTTGCACCTACAAGAGAGAGATTTGGTCAAATTCTAGGCCAAAATTTGTTTTGTTCAGCCCCACTGAGGATGTGGATAATGGGGTAACGAAACTCGCTGCAGGATCTGGGTTGTATATATCCTGATTATGTGTGTTTTTAGGCAGTGGATGTTTAAAAGGAGGTCAGGTTTTGGTATCTGACCCCAAATAAACAGCATGGATATATACATAGGGATCCAGATAATTAATGGGTTATGTTCCATGGTCTTATCTAGAAAATGTATTCAACTTGTGGCCTTTGTGTACTTCTAGAAGAAAAAACATAATTCTCCCACAGAACAGGGGTAAGTGGGAGTTGAGTGGTATCTGCACCAGCCAGAATTTTCAGTGGAATAGGTGTTAAGTTCGATTTCTAAATCCATGGTTGGCCTCTGAAACAAAAGCTTTTTGTCTGGACTTTTCAAAGGTTCTTGCACCTCCTAAGCTTGGTAGGAGTAGATGGGTGGTGTGAATGAAAACCAGCCGGGTTACTGAGGAGCCATCGTCAGTTTAGGAACTGAGCTGTGAGTGGAACTTTGTGTTGAGTGCCACTGTAAAAAGCAAATTGTGGCCCACCTCCACCTTTCCCATCTGTCTCCTAATCGGTCTCTTCAGCAGGAGACAAAAATTTTGCTAAATGATTTTATTAATAAGGAGTTTTTCATATGAATTGTCTTGGGCCAGTGTTTTTTTCTGAATGGAGAAGGTTGAAGCTATTTGGTCGCTGTTTATCACATCTGTGTACAGCTTTTCTCTACTTAATTAGAAGCTCAAAATACAGAAGATATCAGACTGTTTTCTGGATATGACAAGCTGCAAAGTTGGTTTGCTTTTTAGGAAAGTTGTTTGTCGTTACTTATGTTTATTAAATAACTATTAGCAGCAGCTGTTACTTTGTAAGAAACAGGGTTTTTGATATAAGACTGTGGAAATAATGTGTGCATTCAGTCCAGTAAAATTAGAAATCTTATAAGGACATTTTTCTTACTTTAATAATTTTGTGTAATTATTTATTTTGGTCTTGAATGTTTCTCAACTTTAGTATAGAAATAATAGACCTTGCAGCAACCAAGTGTAGTGGATTAGGTGGAAATGTACTTGCATGGAAATGCCTTTGTTTTCGGGGCTCAGGCTCTGGAAGGCAGGGCAGTGTTTCTATGCTGTGGTGGTGGGGAGCTTTCAGGACCTTAAATACGTGACAGAAAGAACCACCACAACCATGCAAGTTGTAGCGTGGGCCAAGTCTCTGTGCAGGGTAACCCTCAGATGGGCCTTGCTGTCAGACCTGTGCACGTGTCAGCGCTCTGCAGTGCACTGTTCCTCCCTTTTTCCCATTCCCTGTGTGTCTTCCCAGCTCCACTTACAGGCAGCAAAGGGCTTCCATATTCTGTCCATCCTCCAGGCATCTTGTTGCCTCTTTGAAGTGAGTATGTCAGGAAGAAGAAAATGGCCCAGAGCCTTTCCTTGAAGATGCTGCAGGGGCCTTGCTAATGGTCTCCACAGGCAGATGGGATTCAGAGCCTTACTAAGATGGGAATACATTGAAACTTTCAAGGAACAATTAGAGGTACAAGGTGCTTAATCTAACAGATTTAATATCAACATGCATTTCATGCCTAATTGTTGGGCTGTATCTTCAGCAAATGCTTACACCATCTAGAGCAGCCCAGCACGTTTTGTGATTGTACTTGGAATATGCTGGCATATATTTTAGTTCCAGTAAACTACAGAGAGCTCAACAGTGTATCAAAAACTGAAGTCTGTCTTCAGGAAGAACAGACACAAGGGCTAAATATGCACTGTGGAGTGGACAGGTGGGATACAAGTACACGTGGGATGGATAAAACCCCAGATATTAGTCTGATATGGGTAAGCTGGATTGTGATACAGTGAAGGTAAGGTGAACAAAATGAAAACTGAGAATTTGTTTTAAATCATGACAAAAACTGACAGACAGTGTTATTTATCAGCAGAATATATCCCTAGGGAAAGTGGCAAAAGTTGCCTGACAAACAATGGACAAAGCACATCTTTGCTCATTGTGTCATGTGGGAAAGTGTGGCACTGAGAGAGATGCTTATGGTAAGGGGTTTTTGACTTGTCTCTGCTTTCAGTGGTTGTGCAAAGGATTCAAACACAACAGTAATCAAATGTAACTGGGTGAGGAAAAAGGAAGACTTAATTAAACTCTGCAAACACAAGAAACCTGATAGATTATAATAAAAACAGGAAAGAACAAAAAAGGACCAGAGGGGCAACTTCAGACTCATTTATAGTTGCTGTTCTCTGTGAAAGGTGCACACAGATTTTTGGCATTTGATTTAGCTGTGGCTGTACTTCTAATTTAAGAGATGGTAAAGGTATTTATCCCTTTACTTGCCTTGCAAATATTTTAAAAGGAGCAAGCAAGAAAATACTTCCAAATAACCAGACATATGTCCCATTTTTAATTTTATTTCTTGCCCCACTGTAAATCATGCCTCTTCTTCCACAAGTGTTGTTACTTTGGAGCCACTGTGGGTCTATTCTGCAAATATGGGGTATGTCCCTGTTCTTTCCTATAGGATTAGTGCTCACCAGGGCACATATCTTGATGGGTTACATCTATTCAGTGGGATTACCACTGATGAGGAGATGGCCATAGAAGATATGGGTTGTTGCTAGAAACCCCCAATAGAGGGCATGGAAAGCAGGATCTGCTATAGCTCATCTATTGAAAGTTTCTTTTGTGTATTTGTTTCATGTAACTCCTATTCCTTCTTCAAACTTGCATTTTAAACTGATAGAAATTTCTAAGCCCTGCCTGCAAAATATATTCCTGTAACCTGGCATCAATGACACCATTTTGTCAGTAATCCTCATAGCAGAACAGAGAAACTCTCAAGCTCTTCATGTGATGGCAGTAGCTTGAAAAAAACCAGCAGTTTATAAAGTGGGGAGAAACTTTGTGCAAAAAAGAAAAGGGCTTTTCTTAAATGCCAGAAAGTGCCAGAAATGAGGGTGCTGACCTGTGTATTTCTGTTGTTAAATAGCACCTGGGTAGCCTGGGACTTGCTATTCCATTTTACTGGTGTCTGCACTTGCAGCCCTCGCTGTGTGCAGAGACCCAGACCAGCTTTCCAGCACGAGCAGAGATCTCCAGCTCAGTCCTGACAAGGTCTTCGATATTTCCTTGCTTCTTAATTTATTTCCCATGCCAAAGTGCTGTCAAACCAGAACCCACTTAACACTGAATGAGGCTGGATACGCTTGTGGTGCCCTTCTTCCCTTGCTGTGTTTTTTTTTAACCTGTTGTATGTTGCAAGTGAGCATAGGTCCCAGAAGACTTCAGCAGAGCATGGATGACCTCAAACTTGCTTTGTGGGATGAAATCTGATTATATACCCAGAATCAGCACGAGTACGTCCCATTAGCCTGGGTTTTTCCTTAGTTATGGGGACTGTGAGTGGGTTGCAAAGAAACATTCAGTAACTTTTGAAGCATAATTGAAGCCATGTCAATATCTGGTGATGAAAAGGAGGTGAGCAGGCGTGACTTTCAGGCAGCAGGTGTTAAGATTCAGTGATTAGTAGTTAGATGTTTTTCAGTGACCAGTTTATAGGTTAATGTCTGTCTTGTAAGGAGGGATTATTTTTATTTAAAGTTCAGCATTCAGATTCCCATGGTCATGCTGCTAAAACCACAGAAAACTTTGATCAGTTCTTTCAACTTTGTTTTCTAAATGAATTAAGAAAGTGTGGCTGATAATGGATTTGGAAAGATCCATTTGTGAAGGAGAGAGTGACTGGAAAGCAAGACCAAGATCCTTGATGATAGCATAAGATTTAGTTTTTTAGACCATCTGCCTTCAGTTTCTAGAAAATGAAATTAAATAATGATGTGAATGAAAGGATTGTACTTGAAAAAATTTCCACTGTAATTTCCTTCTACATTCGCAATCCTTTAATTATAATTTTCAAGCTTTACCTCTGTGCAATACAGAAAGTTATTCCTTTGTTCTGCAGAATGAAATTGTGTGTACATTCCACTTGTTGGGAAAATAAAGCTTATTAAAAGACTTGATATAATTACAGTACCTTAGAATAGGCGTATTAAGGATAGTAGGATTAACGGGCAAAAGACAAGGGTATTATTTTCATGAAGTTTTGCTAAATTTCTTCACATTAAACTCTGATATGTGTTAATTTGGGAGCTAATCAAAGTGCATCTTTTACAAGTACCTTTTTAAGTTGAGCAGTGACACTTTAAAATTGTGACTCACTGATTATTTCAAAAGTTAATTTTGCTCTGTTATATATTCCCTGTGACTATATTATATATATTATATTATTATAAATGTTACTGGAAAAGTTTTAGGAGACACAGACTGTGAAAAGCACAAATGAAAGGAAATGCTAAAAACCTGAAAAATCACAGTTGTTTTTTCTTCGGGATTCTTTCAAGTCATTTTTTAAGTCAGCAACAGATCCCAGATTCAAGGGTGCACCTTTGATATGTTAGCAGGATGCGAGCTAACTGCTTCTAGTTTCCAGAAGCAATAATGTGACTTGAGAGGGGATCAGTTCAATATTTAGAATAAAAGGGGAGCTCTACTCCCTTTGTAGCAGCTGCTTTCATATATGTAAAACAAAATGTCCTCCTTTTACTTGTTCCTGTTTTGGCATGTGCAGTCTTCTACACATACACGGGAAAGCAAAATAAACACATGTACCCTATAGAAGAAAGCTCTTATGGAAAGCTATGAAATGCAAAATTTGGTGTGGTATATCTTTCTTGTCCAAGTACACAAATTAAGTAGAAAAAATAGTTTTAAAGGTCAGTGGTTTGTGGAACATGTCCAAAGGAAAAGGAATGAAAAAAATTTTGAAATCTCAATTAACTTATCATCGTGACAGCTTTTTTCATTGTGCAGATTTCTGTTACTTCTTGCAGAAAAAGGAAGTGCTCTTTTGTAATTTTGTCTGAAGGGAATGTAAAAGATGCATTTTTGGAATGCACTGTACCTTCCTGAACCTAGCAGGGTTGCCTGTGGAAGTGCTTCAGTCCAGGCAAGTCACAGAATATTATGTATGTAGAGAGGCAGAAGATTTGAACTGCATTATCGTTTGATATCTTGTGGTAGAAATGAATCCACAGTCAACTACACCTTTTCTTCCCCCAGCCTTTCCATGAGAAATTTATGGCTTTTTATTGTTATATGGAAGTATTTTAGCATCTAAGTGAAAATATATCCTCCATTAAAATGAAGCAATTGACACTGTGTAGGGTATTGATGTGTATTTTATCACTTTATGGGGAGCACAGAGCTTTTCTCAAGAACACAGGATTTTGCAATGGCTCCTTTAAAAGATTAAAGGCAAAGTGATTCAGAGATTTCAAGAGCCCTGTTGCCACTTGTTCCGATTCTTCAAATTTTGGCAAATCTCAGCATCAAGTCACTGCAGTTTGGAGATGTACATGTCAGGTAACTCCTGGATAAGCCAGACACTGAGATTTTAAAAGCTCACTCCGAATCCATTGCTGTGAAGCACTAGGCATCCAAATGTCATGAACATGCTTGTTTGTAGTAAGCTTTTGTATGAAGTCTTCTTTTTGTCTTCTGCCCTGAATCAAATTCTTCAAGTCTAAAGAAATGCCCATTGCAAATCTCAGTGAAATTAACTTTCTGCCATATACTTTCGAGTGTAAATGTTTCTTGCATCCATCTTTCTTAGCAAGTTTTTGGACAATCAGGCTTCCTTGTATGTTTTCTGAAATGCCAGTGTGGGAATGCCACGTTTCCTTTTTTCTTCAAATCTTACCTCACTTTCCTATGGGTATTTTGAGGAGTGGAAGTCCCCAGTTTGTACAAGACCTGAGGAGAGGGAACATTAATTTAAAAGCAGAAAAATGCAGACATTTTACAATTGCATGATCTAACCCTTTTTCTTTATTATTCTAGTGAAAACTTACTTCCTGCACATCAGTTTCTTTGCTTTCCCTCCCTCAATAAATATTCTGTTTATGCAGGAACTATTCTCAGTATCAGATCCAAGCTGTGCAGAATCCTGCAGAAGCTTTGCTCTGTAGCAATCCCTCTGGAGTTTTAACTAGGACCTCCAAGTTGTCTGTTTACCTTCAGCAGATGGGCACATACAGAAGAAATCATATATTCCAGGAAGCATGTTTGTATCACCCCATTGATTAGGAACATCTGAATACTAATTTGATTTGCATTATAGATGACCTTGGTGAGGGTAAAGTGATGTACAAATTGAACTGTGCAACTGGTTGTTCTCTGTGTGCTCTATTTTGCTTTCAGGCATTTCCCTTACAAAATGTGATTGTTTAGTCTTTGAGGAATTGGAATATTTTTTGGTGACCTTTGTTACTGAGGAGCATGAGGGAACTCCTGTGTCTTTGACAGAATACATATATTCCACATGAATTCTGTGTGTGTAGGGCATGGCACCTGTGCAGAGCTAATGCAGTGCTCATTAGAACTTCCTACATTGCAGTATGGAGTTCCAGCAAAGCTGCAAGAGAGGGGGTCTTTGATCTGTACATCTTTGTTTTCAAACCTTCCTGAGAAAGTGATCATACATGAGGATAACAGCTTGTGACACCTTATAATGGTTATGAAGGTGCTTCAGCCTAAATAGATGCACAGAAGTGTTGCTGTGTATATCGTTAAATATTCTGCTTCCATATTACTGTAGTGTTTCTGCTGGTGACTTGACTCTTTCAGGCAGAGATAGCCTTGTATAACTCAGGCTTTGCCTGGATTACTTATATTGCACATTGACAGGTATGTGCTGGTATGTTAACTCTGTCTTCATGTGGGTTTTATGGGGGTACTGTAGATGTATAATCTGCACACTCTGAACAGTGCTTATATATCACCTATCATGCTTCTCATTGATCTCCAGGCTATCCGGTGCACTCTCGTGAACTGTAGTTGTCAGTGTTTCAAGCCTGGGAAAATAAATCAGCGACAATGTGACCAGTGCCGGCATGGATGGGTAGCACATGGTAATATTTGTTTCTACAATCCATAGAAAATCATTTAGGATCCTCATAACTATTACATGCTTTTTGTGTCACCCCTCAACCCCCACACCAATATTAGTTGCATTCAATTTTCTCTCTCTCGGGACTCAAGCTTATTTACATTTTGTGATTTTTATTTTCAGCCCTGAGCAAACTAAGGATTCCAAACCTCTACCCATCAAGCCAAGTAGAAATAGTTCAATCCAATGTTGTCTTTGACATCAGTAGCCTCATGTTGTATGGAACCCAAGCCATTCCTGTGCGCCTTAAAATTCTGCTCGATCGGCTTTTCAGTGTTCTGAAGCAGGAAGAGGTGATACAGATTCTCCATGCTCTGGATTGGACACTGCAGGATTATATACGTGGATATGTGCTACAGGTATTTAGAGGGGCTTTTTAAATAGAAATATGACAGTTAAGTAGTTTTCTAGCTTAACCTTCTCAGTGGTTCACAATGTGTTAATAGTGTGGAGTATCCGAAAGGCAGTAATAGACCTGTACGAGCTTAATGTCAGAAAAGGAAGGGTGGATTTCTGGTGATTGGTGTCTTTTTTTAGTTGGACCTAATTGAAATCTTTCTACTTGCTCAAATCTAACAACAAAGGTAAGCGAAAATAAAAGTCAAAAGTTACTGGTAATGTATCAAAGTAAAGGCTTTAGAATTTGTTCCAGTATTATTTAAACAGTGAGTTTGCTTTTATACAGCAGAATAATACATCAAGAAATAAACTTACCATTATTTAAAACACTAGGGACAATATTAATCTCTGGTATAGTGCTACCGACCTTACTGGAGCTGCAGCCAGAGTGTATTTGGCCCTGTGTGCTTCCACTGATGTTAGTCCTTGCTGCTGTGGAAGTTACCTTTTATGTAAAGTAACATTATGATCTTACATTATGACATGAATCAATATTTAATGGTCTTGATAATCTTGCTTTTTAGTGTTAGGATTAAAAATATGGAATCAATTACCTTGAACCTCTATCACATGAAAAATTTATAATGTTACGTTCTTCATCATCTTAGAAACTCTTACATGCACTGTGAAAAATCTCAGTAGGCCATCAAATACATGTTCTGTGATAAAATATTTATTGTAGTTATTGGGAAAAGTTAGGCATAGCTAGAGTTTGAAAGAACTCCAACACTAGTGTAATTACAGCTGTGCTCTGTGAAAACTGGCAATAGATCAATACAGGTTCATTTGTTCTCTGATCTTAGTTGCTTGGAAGATTATTAAACTTGCAATGAAAGAATACTTGACTTAAATGAGGAGCTAAATCTTGGTCTGATTGCTCCATCTCTGCTGTCTGTGCTTACAGGATACTAGCTGTTGTTCAAATAACGTGTCTTAATTTTTGTGAGAAAAAATTGTCTATTGGAAAGTATTACTGTTAGTTCATGAAGAAATAATATCACCAATGTGGCAGCATTTGGAAGAAATTATCACAGACTTCACATTAATCCCATTAAATTCAATGTTTTTATTGTTTTGCTACAGAAGGAATTTTAGTCCCTGACAAAAATTAGAGATTTGAGGGGGAGGTGTTTTTTGTTTGCCTTAACTAATGTCTAACTCATTTAAATATTTTTGGCTTTAGGATGCTTCAGGAAAGGTGCTGGATCACTGGAGCATAATGACCACTGAAGAAGAACTGGCTACTTTGCAGCAGTTTCTTCGCTTTGGAGAAACTAAGTCCATTGTAGAGTTAATGGCAATTCAAGAGAAAGAAGGGCAATCGATCATAATACCACCACCAACTGCCAATTTGGATATTAGGGCATTCATTGAGAGCTGCAATCCACACAGTCCTAATTTTTCTGCTTCCTTGGACAAAATGAGTCCCACCAACATTCATCCCTTTGAGAATATTGTAAATAACATGGCTTTCATGCTGCCGTTTCAGTTTTTCAGTCCAGTGCCTCCACCTTTGATAGGTTCACCACCAGAAAGACATTTGATTGAGCAAGGTCAAGACCATAGCAATGAAACCAAACAAGATCTTCAGATACCATTTTCTGAAAGCAGCTTCTTAACTTCTAGTTCTGCACCATTTCAAGTTGAAAATGAGAGGAGCATAAATGGTCCAGATGTCACTAAAACAGAAGATGATGCCCTTTTAAGTGATTCCAGTTCACATAATACAGCAGCAAAGCTTGAAATGACAGCACTATCTCCAGAAAACAAAATGAAATCTGTTGAAAAAAATGCTGGGCCAAGGAAAGGGCGTGTCTTCTGCACTGCATGTGAAAAAACATTTTATGACAAAGGTACTTTGAAAATACATTACAATGCTGTTCATCTGAAGATAAAGCACAAATGCACCATTGAGGGCTGCAATATGGTGTTTAGCTCATTGCGTAGTCGAAATCGTCACAGTGCAAATCCTAACCCCAGACTCCATATGCCAATGAACAGAAATAACAGGGATAAAGATCTAAGAAATGGTTTGACCATTGCTGGACCTGGAGATAGTAAAAGGACAGAATTTGCAATTTTAACTCCGGATAGCAGAACTATTTCCAGCTATGCCAGCTCTTGTACAGATTCAAAAGGCCAGGCTGGATTTTCCAGTAGCGGACACAACGGTGTCCTCTTTCCAAACCTGAAGACAGTACAGCCTGTTCTTCCTTTTTACCGTAGTCCAGTCACACCAGCTGAGCTTGCCAATACTCCAGGTACTCTTCCTTCTCTGCCTCTTGTTTCTTCCTCAATACCAGAGCAGCTTGTTTCCAATGAATTGCCATTTGACATGCTCCCCAAGAAGAAATCTCGTAAGTCGAGTATGCCCATTAAGATAGAGAAAGAAGCTGTTGAGACACCCAATGAAAGTAGCGATGTTGCCAGTTCTGAAGATGATTCACGCCTGCAGGTGGTAAGCGATGGAGAGCTTGAGACCTGTGAGCATAAGATAGAGAAGCGGGTGACCGACAGGGTGGAAAAGCACCCCCATTCAGGTAATTCATGGAAATCTCTCTCTGGGGTAGAGGGCCCAAAGTATTTTGAATCTGTCTTTGCACCAAATAACAAATACATCGAGGATATCTCTGAGAATGAATTGCAACACTGTGAGAAAGAGGTTAAACCAGAAGAAAACCAACCCTTAAAAATAGTTTCCCATGAGCTAATATATGAAGATCCAAAACACCACCACAGTGATGTTGTAAAACCAATGACTGAACCCCCCATGCATATTAAAGAGCAGTCAAAGCACAGGATTCCTAAAAATGACTGCCCTGAATTGCAACACCACTTGCTGACTGGGGGCTTTTTCAGCACTTTGTCAAACAGGGGTGCTGCCATTCCTTGTTTTGAAGACTCTAAAGATATGGATCATGTCAGTCAACATGCACTAGGGATTCAGAAGGAAGAAAGCCGCTTTCATTGCGACATCTGTAAGAAGACTTTTAAAAACCCTTACAGTGTAAAAATGCATTTCAAAAACGTACATCTCAAAGAAATGCATATTTGCACAGTTGAGGGCTGTAATGCTGCTTTCCCTTCTCGTAGAAGTCGAGACAGGTAAGAAAATTATAAACAAAATTGTATTTATTTTACCATCACAATGGAGCCTAATTTGAAATTAAAATGAGTGTTTGAGGAATGGAGCCTACAAATATTTTCTGTGTATCCTCGTATAACAGGCATGATAACTTATCAGAACATTCTTGAAATGAAAATCCATTGAAAGAAACATTTCCTTTCCAGTAGACTACAAGTTATTAAATAAAGCCATGAAAATTTCATAACAGATAAAGACTGGAGTAGTTGAAAGAATACTTTAGTACATAAAGGGAAAGCCACAAGGGTATGAATTCAGCCGCTTTCCAGTAGATGCATGTGTGGACTTACATGTTTGATATGCACTTTCATGTGTATTTCAATGTATACAGTGTTTTCTAATGAAAAAGCAATGAGTTCAGTTTGGGAAATCTTCACTTGTCCTTTCTTTACTCAAGAATTTGGAACAGACTGGTGAGAAAAAGCCCGTAAGAAAAGCAAGATTAGTCTTTGTCAGCACAAAATTAACATTATGTAGTCAAAGTAACAGTATCTGGTGTGTATCCACATCAGTAGTGCTTTTCTGTGAGATTAAATACTAATTTCTAAACTATAGTATGAGCTTGATTCAGTTTAATGTTAATTTCAGTACTGTACTGCTGTAATTCATTTTATTTCAGCCTATTATGCACATAAATTGAGAAACAAGAACTGAAGCTTTTTTGTTGACCATCGGTGATGTATCTGAATGGGTCAGTGATAGGTAACAAACCTATTCAAGTGCAAGGAAGTGTTACAAATTTTCCAACTCCGTAGCGGTGTTAGAGCAGCTTTTGGCTGCAGGAAGCGTGCCTGGATAGTAGTTCAGAGTGACACAAGGTTTAGATTGTCTGTAATCTGCTAGGAGTGCTGGAGCCAGCTGATGCAATCCAGAGAGAGGATGAGGCGGTCTCTGAGGACTGGCCGCTGCATCTGAGATGCGCAGATTCATCTGCTGCTGGCAGGGCTTCTTACCCTGCTGCCTGCATCTTCCCAGATGTGAATTCCTCTCCACCGTAATTGCGATATGGGCCACAGGACAGAAGGCCAGCAGTAAGATTTGTGTTCACATGCCACAGATTCCTTCCCACACCAGTGTGTTGAGATAAGTTTTAACATAGGTGCTTTTGGAAGATGGGTTTAAAAAACAAAAAATAGGCAAGCCAGCTCAGAAGACATTTCACCGCTTTGTACAAAACAATAGTTACTTGGAACAACTTCGCAGAAGTTCCTAGACTTTAACACAGAGTAGTGTGACTACAAGTGCTAAATATTTCTGTGCCTTTTTGAACAATTCATGGTTCTGATTAAACCATGATGGCAAGGAGAAAGACAAATGTTTAGCCACTATTACAATAAACTCAGCCTTCTAGACAGAGCCTGTAAATTCCCAGTGAGTTGATTGATAGTATTCAGTGTGGAACAGTGATTTTGTGTGTTTTGGTGGTTTTAAACTGAATTCAGAGATGCCCATTTGATAACTGCAAGTTGCGTATAATTCAGTGTTCCTTTTTCAAGGAAACTCCTGTCGTGAAGAAGCTCTGTACTGATGTGTACAGCTGCATCCTGGACATGGTTGCAGTACTTGAGATCATCAACATTATTTGCAGACTCAGGTGTCACTCCTTTCCTGCTTTGTCCATTGGGCAAGAGTCTTGTTTCTTACCCACCTCAGTCCATTCTCTGATCTCAGTTCCGTTTACAGGTTTTTATTCTGTCCCCCACCTCTTTTAGGCTCAGCACTAGATCTAGCAGAGCAGACAGCTATCCCTAATGCAGGAGAGCATCTGAAACATTGATTGCTGTAGAGTTAATTCTGATATGTGCCAGTGCAAGCAAGTTCAGACACCCAGTCACATGTGTAAATTGTCCATGTGCACTGCCAGTGTGGCAGTTGGTCAAATCTAAAGTATACAATTCATGCATGCTACTAAATACTGATTTTCCTTTTCTTTGTTTATGATCATTATGAAACAGCTGTTAAGTGAGGCAAAACACTTTCTTGCTAAGCTTGTCTTTGTTCTTCTAGACATAGTTCAAACCTAAATCTTCATCATAAGCTTCTGACTAAAGATACACTGGAATTCAACAACCATTTCAATGCAACATACCTCTTGAAAGACATGGCTAAGGAGTTTTGCCAAGATGTCTCTTTAAAACAACACGTTGGACATACTTCTGTAATCTTCAAAGGAATGAACAGAACAGGCAGCTACGTTTTTCCAATGAGCAAAATTACAGAACCCTGTTCTGAGAGTTATGGATACGATCCATTAAATGATGGAGCTGTTCTGGATCTAAGCACTACTTCCAGCGTTAAATCTGAGAGCAGTGCTCATTCTTCCTGGGATTCTGACGGAGGAAGTGAAATATGCACCATGCCCTTGGATGATAGTGATGAAAGCTGTGAAGGACCCAGCCTAATGCCCAGTGATGAACTCTACCAAGACTGTAGTTTAATTGAGAAAGCTAATCAAAACTTTACAAATTCACCTTCCAGTTTGCCAATAACTTGTCATATATGTCAAAAAACATATAGTAATAAAGGAACTTTCAGAGCTCATTACAAAACTGTGCATCTCCGCCAGCTCCACAAATGCAAAGTCCCAGGTTGCAACACAATGTTTTCATCTGTTCGCAGTCGGAACAGGCACAGTCAAAACCCCAATCTGCACAAAAGCCTGGCTGGGTCACCAACTAGCTTACAGTAAGATCAGACTGATCTTAATTTATTTCTGCTAAGAATTAATCATTTCAATTAAGGAATGTGTTAACATTACTTTTATTTAAGCTCACTTGACTTCTAGCCCACTCAACAACCACAGTCAAATTCTTTTCTCCTGTGTGTGCTCTCCAGCAGTTTCAGTTAGCAAAGCTTGGTGCTGTAGTTTTTGTGCAATTGTTTGGTTTGATGTTGAACAGCTAAAACTTCTGTAAGGAAAAGAAAACATCTTAGAAATGGGGGAAATATGGAGACATTAACTAAAGTTTCTGATACCTGTGAAGTATTACTTGCCACAATAGGAGATTCAAATGAGAACCATCATTGCTTGTGTTTACATGTTAAATGAGTTGTTGTGTTGTGTAAGAAATGAGTAATGATTGGGGTGAGAGTTTTGAGGCTACCATTTCATTCCTGAGACCTTAGTCTGAAGCTGACTTACAGTATTAGTAGAACAGAATATTTGTACTTAACTATATCCCAAAATCCAGACGAGAAAATACAAATTTGGGAAAACTTTGCATACAGCCCAAAGCTTCTGAAAATCCTGCAGTCCTTAGTATTTAAGTTTGCATTTCATTTGAGTAAAGATTACAGTATTTTTGATTTCTTAGAATTTAATACCATTTGTTTTGCAGGAAAAGGGGCTACTTAACTTATTGACAGAATAACCTGAATAAATCTAAGGCATTCTGATAAACTGTAGTGGTAGAAAGAATGAGTAGGTTAAGCTAAAATTTTTAAACTACAGCAAATGCATCCATAAAATGGGGGGGAAGTAAGCCCTTTAATTTAAAATGCACTTTTTGAGTTCTACTTTCAGGAAGAGAAAAGTTTTGTTAAAAATAGGGGGGAGGGGGGAAAGGATTAAAAACCCCAACCAAGTATCCAAACTGCTTAAGAGTTTGAGGGTGCAATTCTAAGCCTCTGAGAAAAAGAGATAAAATGGATGCAGTAGGTATCTTTCATGATGCAGCAGTTAGTTTCTCTTACCAGTGGGGGATGAAATGTGTTGATCTTTGTTAACAATAGAAGAATGCTTATTCTCATTAACACCTCTTTTTTATAAGAACTTTTTTCAATATCTGTTAAAATGTTTCTTTTCTTTGTACTTGCCCCTGTAATTAACAGTATTCTGCATTATGTTCTATGCACTTAAGAAGACTGGCCTTGCATTGTATTTAAAAAACACTTTAATATTTAATTTGTAGTCACATCACACAAACGCTGTGTGTGTACTTGTGTCCTCTTTGAATCATTTGCAAAGAGGAAAAGAAACAAGAAAGCAAGTCTTACAGTACCTTTTTTTACTTTATTCCAGCAGTGGAAATCTGTTGATCAATTCTAGTATGCAAGCATGACATTGACAGCACAATCTGTACATATTATACCAAAGTGCTTACAGTATTTGTGGTTTCTAGAACTAGTCTAGTTTTCCAGTATAACTGGATCTTAGTCTTTATTCATTTTTGTGACTGAATAAAAATAGACTGAAATTCAGGATTTCATATGTATGTAGAAAGAATAGTACAATGCTATTGCCACATGTCTTGATGTTTAATTTATTCTAAAAAATACTATGCTATTGTAACCATTTCATATTGTATAAAAGAAACAAATGTGGACTGAATATTTCACCAATTCTTTTGAAAACTGGTTTGTGTGTGAGTATGGGTTATGCAAGGAAAAAACATGACACAGTTGTAAATGTTTGTGCTCACTAGAAATGGTTTCCATGCATTGTGTAAAGTAATCTTCTATTTTTTTAATTTACTGTAGGTTTATGTGATATTTAAAATAATCCATTTGTGCTTGAAGCCGTCAGGAAAAAATACAAGCCTGCGGAAAGTTGTGCCATTGCTTTGAGGTTTTGTGTTCTGGGGGGAGTTGGTGTTTTGGCTTTTTGGGGGGAGTAGGGTGGTGTTTGTTTTGTTGAGGTTTTTTTATTGTTGTTTTCTTTGGATTTTTAATAGAAACTCATATCAGTGGGAGTCATAGTTTGAAAGCTAAGGGCACAGTCACAGGAGACACAATTGCTCCCAGCCTTTTGATAGTATAAATCAATTATTTGTTATCCAGCTATTTCAAGCTCTTTTTTTTTATACATATATATATAAACCTCTTTGTTTAATCATTAACTGGTTTTTTGAAACAAAATGTGATGTAAACTAATGTTGTAATGCCCATTTATTTAGTTTTCACTGTGTCAAAAAAAAAGAAACACATTTGTATACCCTAATAATTTTGTATGTGTTAATAAAAACCAATAATAATGCCTCTGGTTGATTCAGAAAAGTAGGCTTTTTTGCTTGAAAATACTGCTGTTCTTAACTTTTATTTAAAAAAAAAAAATTCTGAAAACACATTCCGTCTGTAGAGAGCACTGGTTTGACAGTGGTACTAACTTATTCCATGATGAGGAAGTGTCATTATTTTAATGAGCTATTAGAAATAATGTAATAAATGTTGTCAGATATGTTATTGATTTTTTTTTTTTCTTTGTGCAGTAGGCAAGGGTAGCGATTCGTTTAAAAGCTGTCAGCTAAATAGAAGGTAAATATCACTGAGAACTATGCTAAAAGATGTTTTGTGCCCTCTTTATTCTTTATATTTTGGAAGGGTTGGCAGGGGGGCATTGTTATTTCTCAAAAATCTGGACAGGATGGGAGATTTCTCAGAACAGGCTAACCCTTAGTACCCCTGGAGCAGCATATGTATCTCATGAAGCATTTGTGTAGCTCCCTCCTCCTAATGACCACAATGTGGCTGGACCAAGCCTTGACATCTCCTGTTAGTTTTAAATACGTGTGATGCTTATAGCAGCCCGTATCACATATTCACCACAGATGTTGAAGGAAGTAACCTCACTTCAGAATAGTAGTACCATTATTTTTGGAGCCTTTCAGAGTCAGTCTGGAAAGCTGAAGCAGCTTCCCCTGGCTGAGGCTCAGTCCCAGAGATGTTCACATCTGCAGTCTGTGAGTATGTACAGTTGGGGCCTCAAATCTCTGCCTGAGATTTGAACTGGGCCTGGACATGCCCACCCTTGCTACTCAAATTGTGTTGCTCCTTTTTTTAGTATTTGTATCTTTTTTCTTCTTCCTTAGAAAACAAGAACCTCAAAAACTAGATCCTGTCATCTTTCTGTGACTCCAAAGGAGAAGGCACAGATGCGCACTGCGGGGTAGCCACTGTGTTTGAGCATCCAGTTTCAGAACACAGGTATTTTGAATAGTTTGTGGTAGCAAATCTGTGTCCCTCTGGAACAGTGAGTGTCCTGGTGCTTACAGGAGTATTTGTAGAAATCTATTTTGAATGGAGTGTAAGGGATCTGTTTTTTATAGCCCCGGTTTTCTAAGTACTTTGGAAAGAACTGTGGCAAAAGCAGAGGCTGTTGTTTCTAATGAATCTTTACTGAAGTTATACACTGCAAAACCCAGCAAAGTGGAGAAACAAGTTCTGAAAATACCTGTCTGATGCCCTGCATTGAATAGGGAAGTCTGAAAAACAGCTAAACTACTTGGACTTAATCCAGGGGTTTTTAAACAGAGTGCCAGGTCCTCCTTGAAAGGGGTTCATGAGCGATTTCTGATTAATAAGTGAGCATAGATTTAAGAAAAGCAGCTAAACTAAAAACACCTTTAGAGTTTGAGATACAGCCCATAAGGATTCTATTCAGCCTGCAAGTGAGCATTCATTTCCAAGCTGAAATGAGAGTTTGAACTGGGAAGGAGACAACAGTGCAATAAGAGGGTAGGTTGGATCAGAGGCTTTGTTCAGAGCAGCATTTACTGCCAGTCCCCCTGATCTGAGGGGAGGGCAAGACAAGGTTTGAAGTTGAATTAAGTATGCATAGCATGATCGAGTCAGCTTTGAATAACTTGGAAAACTTTTGGAAAACTCTTGAACAGATTGCTGGCTAGAGAGATTTCCACATAACCTCAGCAAGCACGTTTCTAAAGGTAGACTGGCTTTTAATTTCCTCTTGCCTTAACCCCTTACCCCCTGGCTCCCCTTGCCTTTTGGCATTCCTTGGATTATTTGAGGTTGCTAACTTGGAAATGTACTGTTGAAACATCACCCTGTTAAACTGCAGCCCTGTCAGCTCTGTTCCCTGTGAGCACCCTCCAGCTTTTATGTGTGGTCTGTAAAGAGGCAAAGGAAAGGTAACACCAGGAAGTGACAGTCCCTCTCTGGTGAGCACTTCCATCTAATTCTGCACTGGTTTAAAGCTTCATGGGAGCATTTGTAGCTTTTTATATTGTGTCTCTGTAACTCCTACCCTAAACTGGTAAAACTGACTGGGAATTACTATCCATTATAGACTGCAGATGCTTCTGTTTAATAAGCAGAGAAGTTGCTCTGACTGCTGAGTGCAGCACTGAAAGAGTTTGTCAAACCTGTGCTTGCCAAAGTCTCTAGCAGAACTCTCATTAGTTTGGACTATGAAGAGCACCATATATCAGCATCATTCTACAAGTTTTTGAATTTTTTTTTCCTTTTCAATAAATTAAGGCCAATCCAAACATGTCTTAAGTGTGAGCTGATTCTTTGCTTCAGTCTTTTAAAATCTTTGGACATTAGTCTTCTTGTTTTGTAGTTTCTGCTCATTCAGTGTAGGGATTTCCAAAATGTGTTATTTTTATAATATTGCTGCTGTCGTTAACTTCCTGCGTCTGCCACTCTTCAGAAGCTTGCTAATTGAGGTAGAGGCAGTCACTGAAGACTGTATGCTCTGCAGGTCGTTTCAAGTCTGAGAAACTGTCAGGGTTGGACTGTGGAATTAGTTACCACTTTTTGGAAAAGCATGTTGATGGCTGCTTGAAAAAAGGTCCTAGATGGACACACCATGTACTAGAAAAATCTCAAGCCTTCCCTGTCACATGATGGTATGAGAGAGAGAACTCTGTACTTAGAAACTTCCCTGCCCTGACTTTTTCAGTCTTTGAGTCAGACTGTAAGTTATTAAGATGTGTAACACATTTCCTATTCACTCCCTGTCTGTACATCTTCTACCACAGACCAATGTTTCTCAAGACCAGAAGCCCCATCTGCCCTTCTCACTGAAGCCTGAAGCCGGTGAGGTGACTGTCAAGAATGAACTGGATTGTTCTCACCTCCTCTTTGCAGCCATTAAAATTCAGAAACAGCTATTCCTAACATTTGTTCAGTCACCACAATAAACTGCAATGGCTTCCTAATTTTTTTTAAAAAGAGGATCCTACAGTTGCAAGAAACATATTACTGTTAAGGTCTGTACTGAGCTACTTGCACTGCAGTAAAACTGAGCAGACAAAAAGATTTCAATCTGAGTTCTCATTTTAATTCCAAAATTATTATTTCTAACTATAGTCATTATACAAGCTGTTTTCTAGGAAAATATCTTATTTGAATCTCCTAATTTATAAGAATGACAATATGTATATGCACTCCATGCATAGGTGATTTATGCACACATATATATCAATACACAGTAAAATTGCATATGCATAGGGCTGCATATTCATGTTAGACCTAATTCTGTTCTCATTTATGGTAATACAAGTTGGGAGCAATTTCAATGAATTCAGTAGAACAGGGTTTATAATGCTGGAATCATGTCTCAACAAGGATCATTACTTACAAGTGTGAGTACATAGGCCCACGTTGGCTGCTTGCAGTGCTTTGGAACTGCTAACTTACTAAAACAGGTCAAAATACAATACTATGAAAGAAAAATAAGTTTTTGCTCATTTCTACACCCCCGTCTCTACTATAAATGACCAGTTGGCAGCAATATTTCTACATGACCAATGTAACAACTTGCACTAGTGTTATCTTTGCTGGTAGGAAATCATGAAACAGATCCTGTGCAGATAGAAAACACTAACTCTGAGTGAGCTCGGCCAGTTTAGGCAAGTTCAAAATCTGGACAGATATGCCTTATGACATTCCAACAGTCTCCAGCCAAAAATTCTCAAAGAGAGCAAAATGTGTGAGTGTATGGTGTATAGAGATGTGGAAGAACCAGGAGCAGCCAGAGTGACTTCAGAGGAGACGCTAGGAAAACAACATAACTTACTGGAGAGGAGACATGTTATTGCTGCTCTGGGAAGCCAACATCTGCACCTCTGTGTGGGATGATAGAAACCTTACGTTGGATTCCTGAGCACAGAGAGGCCACGTGCAAGCAAGAGGTGCATGCAGGCTTCTCAGGCTGTGAGCAGCTCGAAGGGAGTGTGCTCCAAGCCAGCAACTTGCCTATCCTATGCAAAGTCATGCAGGGCTGGGTAATGATGTCTACAAAAATGGGGGCTTCTCCCTCTTCAGAAAGTCAGCGTGCAGAGCTTCCCACCTTTTTGCTAATGGCCTGTAGATTGTGAGCCCCTTTGCCTTCCTCAGCATATCCAGGAAAAAATCCTTGGAGTGAAACCATCTACTTAGCTTTCCCAGCACTCTGCCTCCCCCTGCTTTAGCAAAAAATGCCTTCACCCTCTGAATACAAAGGACAGTGTAGCTAGAGCTTCTGCTGTGCCCATCCTTATCCTTCAGCTGTTTCATCTCTTTCCAGGCAGGTGGAGGGGTTGGTGGTGCACCTAGGTTTTTCTCACTTCTGTGGTGTTTGATGAAAATGTCCAGGCTCTGTGTTTATTTTTGTCTGTTTTAGCTTGCACAAACAAGAACGAAGAAGAGCAGTAGCTGAGAATGAAACGGGGAGACTGTAATTTGGAGAGCAGCCACAGGGTGGTTCCAAAGGGGGTAGGAGTGCACGGAGCACAGTTACTAATGCGGGTGGCATTTGTGCATTTGTGTGTTACCACCATCCACACAGACAGAATCTTTGATGAAGAGTTCCTTCTTCAATATTATTTGCGGCAGAAAGGGGGGAAATATTTCTTTTTTGAAGAAAACAGTAGGAACTGAATGGAGGAGAACCCATTTTGGAAGCTATGCAGGCATGAACAGCTACTGCCAGTGAGTGGATGCTGCCAGTGCCAGTGTGTGGGAGATGAAGCAGGAATGGAGGAATATCTGCATATTGAAATGAATGGGAAAATTTCTGTTTTCTCTGTTCCCTGCTCTTTTTCCTGTTGCACTGGGGAGTGCTACTTTCCCTTCTTTTTCCTGTATTCTGCTATGATTATGTGAAGAAACCTTTGTAAGGGTACAGTTGGAAAGCAGTCTCAGTTTCTCACCTGTATCTTTGTAACACTGTTTATGATTAAGGGATGGGCGTTTCTCCCTTATTCAGACCATACAGTTCAGCTGGAAACAAAACCCCAAAAACGGTGCCTGTTCTCACATGGAGCTGCCAACGCTGCATTACACACACTCTGCTCTCTTGCTAGTGCCCTTGAGCAGATGTAAGATGAGTCTGGTGCGTGCTCTTCATGCAGAGGAGGGCAAGGCTGTCTACAGGCAACTGAGCTGGTTTGCATGAAAACTCCAGCCGTAACTCTTATCTTTCTGTTTGAAATTAAGCAAGGATCTGCAGATGGATTTTATTGCGCACACAGAGCAGTAGTTTTTGACCTCATAAGAAAATTGTGAGAGTAACACAAAGGCTTGGGTGTGCACTGTGATATTGCAGAACATTTAAGAATCTGGTTCCATGAAATCCTTTTCGTGTCTCTATGGACGATTATTGCAAATGTAGTTTTTGCATGATGTTATATTCCCCCACTCTCTAATTTGTTATTTTTAAAAAATCTTCAGTATTCATGAATAATCAGTTCCTCCATTACTAGTCTTTTGTTTACAGCAATGTAAATTACTGGCTTTAGAGCTAAGAAGCAATAGCCACTGTTTGGTCAACTATCCTCTCTATTGCCCTTCTCTGTGACTGAAAGAAATCAATTTGTTGTTAACTGGCATTTATTTTGTTTCATGTGTCAGGCTATTATTGTGGGGAGTGGGTGATTTGTAAAAATTCTTTGGCTGTCTTCTAGGTCTGCCCTGTGAGGACATGTTCAGCACAGGTATATCCTGCTGCACTCTTCTGGCTGGAATTAGAAGTGGCCAGAGCAGCCTTTTCATTGCTGGCAGCAGGAGGTGATGCTGGTTCTGCCACATGGTTAGATGACTCTGTAAAATCTAACAGAGGCATGCTTTAGAAAACTAAAATCTAAATTTTCTTTCCTTTTGTTTCAAGTGGTTCATAGCAATAATACCCCAGGCAATGCCTCATTGACATGGATTCCTTACAGCACCCTACGTTTTGTCCTGTGAGGCCTGTTGGTCGTTGTACCAGACCAAGATCATGGAGTGTGCAGCACAAACCAACTGTTACCACTTCAAACATCAGGATAATAAACACACATGATCATGTTAAGTAATGGAAATATATCCAGTGTTGCACATCTGGTTTCAGGGATGCATTAACTCAGACAAAAACAATAGTCAAATAGGGAAAGTAGAATAATTTCCAGGTCAGTAATAATAACTGTTCACACAGCACTCAGGGGAAATCAAACACACATATTTGCATTCAGATATGTACTACAAACTCAAGAAGTCTGCATATCCTTCTAGAAAAGCATGCCAAAATTTCTTTGAAAAGTTGTGGTTTTAATCACATTAATTACATGTTGAATTTGGGCAGAAGACCACCATCATGACATTATATCAACAAATTTTGCACTAATATAAATACCACAGAGAATCCTGCAAACTAAATTGAGCACGCTCTATCCCAGAAATCTCTGCAGAACATGGTTTAGCAGAGCAGACCAGCAGTGTCACCCTACTTGGCACCCTGCTTCTGAAATTCAGAGTACCTTATGAATTAGTGATGCTTTTCTAGAAGGGAAGATTTCTGATTTCCAATTTCTCGTTTTGTATTTATAGTTCCTATCTTCATACTAAATTACAGCAGAGCTTTAATCTGTGATCAGATAGACTCACTTTGAGGTTGTTCAGGTATGAAATGTGACAAATGTGCCTTTGATCTTGTCTCATGAGTTGGTTCTCCTTGCCATTTGTTTCGTTTCTTCCAAATGCAAGGTTTTTGAATGGTCTTGGTCAGAAGATCTTGGCTCAGGGAAGCATTGTGAGACAAAATAGAATGTTCTTGGAAAACTAAGAAAAAAGCAGTAAGAAGGAGGGATATGGTCAATTGTATTTACTGTTCTAGGCCACAGGGATACTTGTGTGGCAGCTGCAGAGCTTCTGATCCATAATGAAACAGTCCGTGTCATTTCTGGCCTAAAGGAGAATATTGCTGCCCTTGGCTTTACAGGAGGGAAGGACAGTCTCCTCACATGGAGTCTCTGATAATGTTGTGACTTTTAGATGATTTTCAGAGATTCTTAACATCCATAGCTTCAAATTAAATCTCTCCGTTGTTCCCAGACAATCCTCTCTCCCACTGTAGCTTCTTCCGGGGCCTTTCAGTTATAACATGATCTGGCAGAGTAGAAAGAGGAGGGAGTTGTATTTTCAATGTCATCCAGGCCTGCAACAGCTGTGTAGGAGGAAGGAATCAAACTGCAAATTACAGGAACTGGAACTGAACCCTGATAGCCAGGTCTGCCTGTCATCTCACCATTATCATAATCACAATACATTTCTTCAGCTAAATGCAAGGTAGAAGGAGAGGTTAGATTATGGTGCATTCCCAAAGAAATGAACTTACCATCTTAAGTCAGAGACAATGCTAACAAAACAAGGATCAGCTTTAGCTGGAATGTGGGTATTTGCTGGAAAAGAGGGAGCGAAACGTGAATCAAATTCTACCCAGAGTTTTTAAATCAAAGAACTGCTGAATTACAAGTGATTTTTTCAAAGGACTGCAAGAATTTCTACCAGGTTACCAAGGGACTTCTGTCTCAGGGTGAATTATAAGCAGAAGACAGGTGCAGGCATTGATTTGACTAAAATATTCAGTTTGAGACACAGTGGAACTTTCTGCTGCTTGGTTAAAATTCCTTGTCCTAAATCACAAGCAGTTCCTCCTCTAATGCTTAATCCCAAAGGGATTGTTACAGCAGTGGACACTGAGTAAGTGAGCACATTATCAGTCTGTTCATTCAATAAATACCCCTTCTGCTGTCTGTGCATGAACAGAAGGGAGTGAGTCAAAGCTGAACAAAGAATTGCAGTTGGAATTCAGCCTGCAATCACATCCATATAATGCCACCTTAACTCCAGGAGGATTCTGTTGTAGGTTGGAATAAATTTTGCTCTTCGGCTAAGGTAAGTTGTAGGCCTTGTGCCAGGTGTTGCAAAGAGCATTAATACCTGTTCTCGTCTTGCAGCTGTTGTTTGTTGTGTTCTAAGGCTGAATTTGTTTTCAGTATTTTTTTCAGTGCAATATTTGCAGCTTCCAGTATGGCCTCAATGTCCCAACTCGTGATATTTTGTGGAAATGAAGGGGCTGAGAGCATGTATGTGTGTATGCAGAGTTAGCATGTAATAATGCTACATTTTATGGCATGAGTAAGAGCTGCTAAGAAATTGGGTTGTAATTCCTCAGGCATTCCCCACAAAAACTGCTGTGAGTCACCCCTCTGAGATGGGTAGGATCAGACCTTGCACATGCTCCCTTGATATTTGTGCATGGTCCTCTCTTTAGAGAAGCTGCTGGTGGTGACACGGATGTGCTGGACTGGTCACTGGCCTTGTTTCAATTTCAGATATGGAACTGTGGCTTTTGAAGAGCTGGAGATGAAAGGAATATGCACTTTTCACATCTCAGTTGAGAGGCTACACCAGGATGTGTTTATTGAGGGGATTTCAGGGTGAGCAGCCATCAGCAGCATTTCGCTGTTGTACCACATTTAGTGTAACGTGCCCCACAGGCAGGTGCTGGGGTTGGACTGTGAGCTGGGGAAATCGTGGTGGCTCTGCTGCGAGGTTCTCATGTCACACCATCCTCTGCCATAACAAAACACCAACAAAAGGCTTGGCACAGAGCAGGGTAAGGTTCTTTCCTGAGGTGAGGGAAGGAAACTTGTCCCACCCTGATGATATTGTTTGCTCTTCAAAAGAGCTTCTGTTTGAGACTTCTGATTGTTTCTTGGTGAATTGAGGTGCTGCACAGAGCAATTAGAGACCAGAACTCAAGGTAGAAATGTTTAGTCCTTATTTTTAGCACCTTGTATTTTTGAGTGCATCCCATACAGTGAAGTAGGTTAGTAAATAAAATAAAGACAGGGGAATGTAGGCATAAAAATAAATAATTTTGTCATAAGCAGATGGTACACTTGTATTAAAGCCAGATGAGATATAAAGAGATTGTAGCCTGAAAGCTAAATGTCTCCTGGAGCAGTTCCCCCTGTGCATAGTTAGGTCTCAAGTTAGGGATCACAGTACACTCTGAGAAGATAGAAGTTTCTTTTCCTTGCTTCAAATGAACTTATCTGTGTTCCATGCAAAAGTATGATATTTACAGTTTAATAATTCTCTGATGAAGGGCTCTTAATTCCTAAATTCATTGAAACATTGGTTTTGGTAGGTAGGCTACACATGCTGTGCAAACCTCAAGAGAGTTATTTAAATAACTTATGTAAGGAAACCTTTCTTGAGAATCTCTGTATGTAACAGATGGGTATTACTGCCCTGTAAAGTAGATGATGATTTCCCAGGCACTCAGATTTGGGAAATCTTGGTTTTGTTTCTTACTCCTGTGAAGAGACAAAGCCTAATACTGAGTTTTGAACCCTGCAGTGCAAAAGCAATCCTACCAGACTGGAATTATTAGTAGGCAGAGACCTCTGGTGGAAATTGTTCAGTACTTCAGGGAAATACAGATCTCTATTTTGGAACCACGCTTGGAAAACCCTCCTAGTGAGAAAGGTCAGAGGCCTGAGAAGGACTGCGTTAACAGCAGCATAGATGTTCTTTATGTGGCTTTTCTCTCTGTCCTTTCTAGGAGAGATGAATGACTCTCTTTAAAGAAAATAAACAATCTAACTTGGATCTGTACACAAGTACAATAATGGCAACCCTTGAAGCTGTCTCTGGCAAGCAGCAGCCCATTTGACTGCAGTGTGTCCATGGTGTGGGCAGCAGCCGTGCTGGAGGTGCACCTTTGGCTAACACAGGGGACCCCAGGGAGAAGAGAAAGTCCAGGTGGACAAGTCCTTCTGGCACCTACACCATGGTAGAGCACCAGCATGTGCTAAGGAGCTTCAGAGAGAAGCATCAGCGAGATGCTGAAGCCACAAACCCTGTGCTAGTCTGTCCTGCAGAAGCTCCCTCGTGGATATTTTCTTTTATTAATGGTTGTGGTGCTTTTGGACACAATGGGCAGTACACTGCCACTGCCTCAGCTCACAGCGGGATGAATAAAGCTAAAGCAGAACTTGACCCAATAGTTTTTCCCAGTAGGTTGCAAAATTTGGTAGCTGTCCAAATTATTCATGGCTTCCCATGTCTGAAAAGGAAACTGGTTTTGCTCTGGGACTGCAGCAGAGCAAAAAAACCAGCAAAGCCCCCAAGGTTCAACAACTGTCCACCACACACAGTTTTGAAAACTCCCAAGTTCATCTCCTGACAACAGGATTCAAGCTTAAAAATAAAAGAACACTTCTGAAAATTGCAGCTCCTGAGCACGTTTTTTTTATTTTCTCCCCAAATCCATAAAAAAATTCACACCAAAATGTCTAGAAGTATAAGCTTATCAGTCAGTCCGTTGGTCTGGTATGGTACAGAGCTACAAGCAGTATAATCAATGCAGTTTGGAGTAAATTATGCTATAAAATGGCCCCTGTGCAAAGTTTAGAAGTTAATGGAAAGCTTTGTACTGCCTTCAAGTTTCTGATTGTGCTCAAAGAGAGCATCTCCACCAGCTGCATAGTACACAAACATTGGAGATGCATTTCAGCAGTTTCTCTGGACATTTACAACTGCAGTTTTCTCTGCTTTAAACTCAGCAGAGTGTAGCTGGTGGCCACGTGTACAAGGAATGGTAGTGAACTTTTCAGTGTGAGTGACAGTTTGACAGACATCTTGTAGGGGTTGGGATATTAGTTTCTAAACTTAAGCTTCCCAGTGGAATTCCCATTTTTTTTCCAAAAAAATCTGCAAAATCTTTCTTGTCTTACCTTCAGACCAAAGCCCAGTTTAGAAATCCCAACTTTGTAGTGTTTTATAGTTCTCTTGGTGGAAGTTTCTATCAGTTAATTTTTATACAGAAATGTTCTTGCTCCTACTGACACAAACAGTCAATACTGAATACTTGTGAACTAATTCAGCACACACACGTCTTCATTTGAAAGAATATCCAGAGTCACAGATTTTCTGTTTAAAGAAAAAATCAAATAATCTTGGCCTAAAGCTCTTTCATCCAGCAGCAAGCCCAAAGTCCAGCCTCTGTCTGTAACTGCTTGTTCAAAATTCCTTCTCAGTCAGTTTTCAGGCTTCATTTCTGGCTCATTATTTGACAAACCACTTCTCACATAAATCCTAGATATATTTTAGGAGTTGCTGGGCTGCTTGGCTTTTGATTTTCAGAAGAAACCATGCGTCTTAAAACTTTTGTCTTACACAAAGAGCACATTGACCCAGTCACTGATGTTTAATTACGGCCTCTAATACCTTCTTCCTAAAACATTGACTCTTCTTGGATCTACACTAACATCAGTTTTCTGTGGTAGATAGAGTATGCAACCTGGAATATTTAAAATAGAAAGAATGTATTCCCTAAAATGCAGAGTTGCATTCATACAGATCAGTTTCCCTGTCATGCCGGAATAAATCACTCAAAATGTATTTTACACTATTTCCTACTAGTCATAAGTAAAATTCACAATGTGATAATCCTTGCTGTGATATTGGGCCTGAATGTTGTTCATTTCTCCAGATGCCAGCAGTTTTTATAACCTGTCTGTACTCAGATTTTGTGACAAACATTTGTCACAGATACAGGCTCCGCTGGGCTATGTGTTAGACATGTGCAGAACAAACAAAGTTCCTGAATTTTTTATACACTGCACCATAACATTTGCAAAACCTTGTGTTTACTGAGTTTTGTGTTGCTTATTCCTGTGAGCATTCCAATCTGCATTGACATTTTAGGTAACTTAAGCACTATGGTGGCCATTTTAGTGTCAAAGGAGAAAATAATTAAGATATATAAGATGTTCTGAGTGTTTGGCTTCCATATCATCCTCAAAAATATTCTCAAAGATCTAATAATTCAAACTGAAAATAACTTGAACTTTTTTTGGCATTACAATCAATGTTCATAAAGAAACGTGGCCAGCTTAGGATAGTCAGTCCAAAGCTGCAGATTGACTCCATTATTTTGCAGAGGATCAAACACTAGGCAAAAGTTTACTTACATTATTGTGCTCAACTCTGATGAAATAATTGAGCTTGCAGATGGAAGGAACATGTAGCCCATCAAATCCTCAAAGATACCCATTGTTTTTATTAGTATTTTACCTGTTAGGCACTTCATTAGCATTGTAAGGAGAGCAAGAGTCATAGTACATATATTTCTGAAACTAAGCCAGCTTTAGAGAAAGCCAAAATTATCTTCCTTTCACCCTACAAATAAGAGGATTAGAAGTACAACAGAAAGCAAGAATGTGTAGAAAGTCTGTTTTGGAGGCCACTTTAAAAGCATTTGTGTGTTACAAATGATCACAGAAGTGAATATTAAAGGATACATAGCTGAATTTTGAAATTGTAGAGGTTTTGGCAAGCAAGAAAGAAGCCCTTTTCACATAGTGTCATCTGTTTTTACTTTTACACTAAAACAGCCCAGCGGTATCCTTTTAAATAGTGCAGGAGCCCCCAGCTGGGCCTCCCTGACTTGTAGTGCAAAACCCACCAAAAAGTAGAAAAACCTTTCCCTCTAAATAGCAAGAGCCATGGGTCAAGAGTGCATGTGTGTATGCCATGATACAGGACAGAGTTGTGTGATTTGTGTAGATTTTACAGATTAGAAATTAGGCCAGTTTTGTCACCATATTGACGCCTTCTCCTAGATGAAGAATTCAGACCATCCCAAAACCAAAAGCCCAGCACTGGGACTAATCGGCCTTTAAAATGGAATAAATTACCATTTTAAAAGCAAACCCATCCCCAGCAGTTTTGTTAGCCAGGAAAGGGAAGACTCCACTGAATCCAGCAGAGATTCAGCTCTGGCACTGCCCAAGTGTATCCCAGTGCACGGTGACACAAAGTCAGGAGATGACATCTTCAGTCTTTTGAAGTGAGAATGTCTGGTTTGCCTCCATGGGCTGTTCTGTATGGAGATGTCTCTACTGCACCACTCGTTCTACTCATTCATTCCTGGAGTTTCCTGCAGGACATCTGAGTGATTCAGTCAGTCTATGGGTAGACAGCAATAATGCAGCTCCAGGCTGGAGGGGCGTCAGAACATAACCCAGATTCCCATCAATGGCAGTAATAACTGTACATGTTCTGACTTGGCTTCTGCTCATTCCTGCAGCAGCATCTCCAAATGCCACTGCCCAGTCCATGGGAGAGTGGAGCTGACCGTGCTGCGTGGTGGGGCAGCAGCCTTTGGCATGCCTAGCAATGAACTACATGCCATGAATCTGAAGGCAAACATTTAGGGGCTCAGAGCCCTAGTTTTTAAGTGTTTGAAGCACAAACTTCAAACAAAGGAGCTTGCAGGAGCACTTCACTAAAAAAACGAGGGAAATGGAGCATTTGTCCTTAATCCAAACCAGAGTGGTTACTGACAGAAGAAGGTAAAGGATCAAAGCTATTGCCAAAAAAAAAAATAAGGGGTAGTTAAAAGAGAGGGTACAGCAGTATCCTCATTCGTACAGATACTTCCCTGTCTGTAAAACACTGAGAGAGACTGCACATAAATATTCTTATTGTCGTGTCACATGATGGTGCTGCATTGACGGTGATAGATTTTCTGGCAAATGTTTGTGTGGAAAGGCAAACACATGGCAGAGTGATCTACTATGAGACAGCTCTTTGGACCTCGCCAGCCCCCCAGGAATGCTCGGGATCAGTGAGAACCAGTAGGTTCCTTACTCTGTGTGTGTGTGTGTGAGAACATGTGTGAGAGAGAAAATGAGTTCATATTCAGTAAAATAAAGGAATGTCTGATGCATGAGGGTTTAAATCTGTGTGTATACTTTGCTGCATACAATTTTACATGATGCATGTCTACAGTTTAAGCAACATGTAGTATAAATTTAACCTACCAGTTTTTCATTAGTAGTGTATAAATGTGCAGCACTACATAGTATTTTTAAGACTGAAATTCTGTCCAGGGAACTCAAAAGCAGGATCTTGCTGGTCATGCAAGAGTGCAGTGAGCATTAATGGGAGCAGGTTGGCATGAGTGTGCTTCCTTTCATTGCCTTGTGCAGCAGAGAACACCAGATACACAGCAGCCAAATTATTTCTTGTATTGCTGTCAGCAAATTTGCACCAAGACAGGGCCATTTGGTCTACTGACCTTTGCTACAACTACAGTTATTGTAAACTGCATATTTGCTGAGAAATTAATTCCTTGCTATAATTTGACACTTTATTAACTTGGGGAAATGAACACAAAGTAGAACTGTCTTTTGCCTGTTCATTTAAAGTCCCATTGCTGAAGCAAACAGACAAACAAATTGCACAAAGTTTATATAATGGCCAGTACTAGATGTAAAACAACTTGTGGTTATAGAGCAGCCTGCTGTTACTTGTTTATAATACTGCCCTGCACCTCGATTCTTCTTATCCTCTGTTAACAATGTTAATTTTATGTCATGTAGGCATTACTGACATCCGTGTAAATAGTTTATATTGGTTTGAATCCTTCTATATTGGATGCTGAAGTGTACATCCTGTGAGTTCCCTAAGCCACCATTGCAAGGTAAAAACTGTCCTGAAGACTGGGAGTGAGCAGAGGACACTGCATGGGAAAGCAAACTTGCAGCTCATTTCAGTTTCATACTACTGCTGCCTGAGATTTGTCCTCCACACAGAAGTATGGAAAAGTAGATCTTTTCCTGTGGCAGGTCCAAAATAACATGTAGGTTCAGAGCTCTGCTTAAACTGAGGCTTGTGGGACAGCACAAATTAACTAAAGGTCTGTGGTGCCTAACCAGTTCTTGCCTTTCTGCTGATCTTCTGCTAGCCATGCTCCAGAAGTTCACTGGCTGACAAAAAGCAGCTGGGAACGTTCATACTATTTCTTCTCTTTAGGCACCATGGCCCACATGGCAGCAAACACTGACTTGTATCTTCAGAGGGCCAGGATGTGCCCAGCAGAGCAAGCTGCCAGGCCCTCCAGCTGCCAGGCCCTGTGAAGTTGCAGAATTTTCTTTAAGTACAAGCAATTAACAGAGGCATTACCTGAATGGACAGAAGATTTGGGTCTCACTTTTGGTCCCAAAGTTCCTGCTCAGCTCTAGACTCGCCCTTTGAAAGTTTTAGTGGGAGGTTTGCCTGAGTAAGACAGGAGCATCATGTCCAGTGGGAGTAGCAGTCTATTAATACCTCTCCATTATAAGACTATCATTGCCAATTCTGTTTGGCTGCTTCATCTTGTAATACTCTCTTTGACTTTCTTAATACTAACCAACCTAAATATTTTATGCTTGTCTTCCAGCAATATACTAAGCCCTTTGCTGCTACTACTCAGTGAAGACAGATTATAATTTTTCTTCTGAAAATGTTTTCTTCTGAAACATTGTAGTTCCCTGAACTGCAGTGGGAAGGTTTGAACTGGGGTTCACGTTCAGTAAGATAGCATCCACCTAAACGTGGCAGCTAAAGAAGAAAACAAACAAGTGGACAGAAACAAGCCATTTCCTTATGAATCTGCTATATTTTAATTACACAGTAATGCTGTCACTTCTCTAGAAATATGTATGGTTCCTGGCTTATAAGGATGTCTCTGCAAATCTCTGCAAATAATGCACATCTGCTAGGATGTGTATTGTTTTGTAATATTTATATTGGTTTTGTATCTTATTGCGATTTTACATTTTAGCAACTCAGTTTTTCAGTGATACGAATCAGGAGCTACTTCACTGCATCAAAGTAGATAAAGTAGCACAAACAGTAGCAGAAACAGACCTCTGACTTCTAAGAGACCTAGTGCATACTGGCTGTTTGCTAGCAAGTGCAGTAGCCCTGATTTTTTATTGTAATATTTATTATTTATAAACATGTAACTTTCCAAACTCAGAAGAAAAAAAACATGCCTTCTTTGAAGAGGGCAGTGTTGAAAAAAACAAAGTCAGGCTGTGGGGAAAAAGATACATTATACAACAAAGGATCACTGAAACAGTGGGCAAGGTGTAATTAATTATATATTTTAATCTTAATTGTTATTAAGCATGCCAACTTCCTTTCCTCCTCCACATCCTACTCATGACATTTTCTTTCCACCTTCTATACCACTTTAATTCCAGGCTCCTATGTTAACCCTCACTCATTAGAGGTGTGGTAGACCTAATCAGCTGCCCCGGGTTTTCTGGGAGGGATGGAGTTTTGAGAAAGGAATTCAAAAGAAATGAGGTTACAATTCTTAGAAGGGCATGTCATGAGCAGGAGTACAGGCTGCAGATCTCTGAGAGACAAATAGGTGAGCAGGATATTAGGTTTGGTTAATGGAGAAACAATCAACATGTGGCTGCCACATGACAAGATGTAAGTAGGAAGGGGCAGACTTGCAGGCCATCACAAGAAACATGATCTGGAGGTAGAGGGTATGTGGAATGTGTGAAGAAACGTGCTTTTAAGAAGTTCTCATGGGAGGCAGCTGGAACCAGTTCTTGCATTGTGCAGGGTGGTGTGCTGATCTTTCAGAGTATACCACGAGGGTTAAACAATAGCATGTCCGACCAAGTGTGGTGGTGGTGGATGCAGCCACTTCAGTCCCTCCATCCTGGCTTCCTGTCATGCCCTGGAGAGGGAAGGAATGGCTGCCCAGAGAGCTGAGTCCTCATTTGTTGGGAATGATGGAGGGAGAGAAGGTAACCTGCCCTGTTTTCTGCCTGATCACAGATGACTTACTTTCCCTGCAACCCATCAGCTGTAATATCATCCATATCCACTTCCCCAGGCACTTCTTCATGCCCATTTTCATCCTGGCACCCAACACGGCCATCGCCCTCAGCATCACCACAACCACCGAGCCTGAGGACTCTCCTCAGTGATTCAAACCCAGAAGTATCTCAGTCCTTACCTCCAAGTCCCTTTGAGGACTCATCATCCAGGAGCCAGGGGGATGATGTAGTAAATCTGGGCAGGATGGGGGTAGTAAGGTGAGAAAAAAATAAATCTGGTTTTGGCTGGGATATAGTTAATTTTCTTTACAGTGGCTCATATGCTGCTGTGTTATGGATTTGCGACTAAAGTGGTGTTGACAACACAGGGATGTGTGGGACTTGGCTGCCTACTGGAGTTAACCCACAACAAAGAAGCAGCAGGACGCTCAGTCCAGTGAAGGCAAGGTGTAAAACACAGGTATGACAGGAAGAGGATGTTTCCAAGTGACTCTTGAGCAAAGCAAAGTGCTTGTAAAGAATGGCCATATCCTCAAAGGCACTGCTTCACATGAACTGGAGAAAGAGGGCATGTGGATGGGAGAGGTCAAGAAAGATCTGCAGAGGTCAAATGTGGAGAAAAGTGCCTTCACAGAGATGAAAAATGCTCATGGAAAAAGGAAGATAGTGAGATTTGGATGTGGCCTAGGTAAAAGACATGAAGGGAGATGGGTGTAAGACGCAGTTTATTGATTTGAGTCATTGAGAGTTTGGGGATGTTGCCCCTGGAATAGAGAAGGATGATCTGAAGAAAGTTTCAGAGGTGACATGCTGAGAATTTTTCTGCTGATTTCAACACAGTTGGGATGACATTCTTGTCATTTGCATTCTGTTAAACTCTTGCTGATGCCAACCTATCCAGGAAGAAACTCCTGACAGAATTATTAATTTTTTTTTCCTGTGATAACGCTTATGCATTAGACTGCAGTACAACAGGTGAGATTCAGGGCTTGGGTTCTGGAAGTGTGAATTCTTGAGCAAGAGGTACATCCCATCATCAAACTGCTGCTCTTGAGAGGGATTTTATGGTACAAAGCAGCAGCAATCTCCAGAAATTGAATGCTAGCTGCATTATTTCTTTCTGTTTCCTGGCTTCTGACACTGTCATTCAGGTGATACAAAAGTGAAGTTACAAATCCCCTTAAATAAATATGTTCTGTTGTCTATGTTGGGATGTAATTATTCATTAAATCACATTTCAAAAGGCATTTTGATGAATGTACCAGAGGGCATACTGGAGAAATCCTTTTCTCCAGTATTTATGAGGGGGAACTACGATGGGGTAAGTGTCACGAATCTGGCACTAAATTTATTGTTCTTGTCAACTCCCAACATACTTCTCACCCAATAAATCTCTGAGACTTTAGATGACACATCTAAAATATTTCTGCAGAGGAGAAATATCTGTTGCAGGTTTTCTTTCTTAGGTATTATGGTTTTATAGCTTTAGAGGTGGAGTTTCTCACCTGGCTGTTTGAAGCAGCATTTTATAGATCAGTATATCGAATGGAAATGAGAGTCACCAGTTTCATTGTAATGAATTATGTCTGTAACAAACACTTAAAATTATGGGAGCAGCAAAGTAAATTGTGCAACTTCTGTCCATCAAGATAATCTTCATATCATGCGTAATGTTTATAGAAGTACTAGATTTTGATGAGTGTTTCTCAATAAAAGGCTGCTAAAACATCTCACATGCCACAAGAGAAAATTCAGACAGTGAAGTTGCAAAGTCAGACAGTTAATGTTGTGAAATACTCAGGTTGCTGGAAAGGTTTGTGACACAATCTTTAATATAATCTTCTGATTTGGTTTTTTTCCCCCCATAGAAAATCTCAGGCTGGTTAGCACTTAGAGGCTGGTAGGTCCTAGAGTCCGATACCTTTGAATGCCGTGTGGGTTTCCACATAAGCTGATGAGCTCGCTGGCAGCACAGTGACAGGTCATTAGTCTTTGTAAGGAGAACTTGCCAGCAGAGAATGAGATGTACTGGGCTACAGCATTTTGTTAAGATAATGTGCAGTTTTTCTTGATTTATTCTAAGATACTCTGAAATCTTTGTCCTCTTACACACATACCTGCTTTTACCTCTCTTTCTTAATCCCTGTCTGCTTTTCTCACGTCCTTTCCAAGCTTCAGCTCCTGCTTCCCTTCCAGCTTTCCCCAGTTCTCTCACAGGGAGCCATTTTTTCCTCTCATGAGCTTTGCTTCCTCAGTCATCTCCAGTCATGAACTGAATTGCATTCACTTTAGCCTAGAGCATGTTTAGTCCAGACAGAACAAGAGGCTTGTTTATTAATCCCTGTTGAGTGTGTACAAATGCTTTTCAGACTCTTGCAACTCAGCTACATTTATATGGCACCTGGAAATTTGGTAATTTTACAGTTATTTCTTCTACTGTCATTGTTAGAAGAGTTTTGAGTCATCATTGAAAATTTCAATTCTAATGGTTAAATTATGAAAGATATGCAAGCAACTAAAACCAGAGGTTTGAACTGGAACTTGTTAAGAAGCACTGACTGTAGGCATCTTTTGCCTTCTGTAGCTTTAGCTGAAATGCCTGTAGAGAACAAGGAATGGCAGCAATGCATACTTGCTAATAACATTTCCATCCCATACAAACCTTTCCAGCTCATAGAGGAAAGCTCCCAAACAGAGAGAAAGTTAATTTTAACCGAAATGCTTCTATCTCTTCTGCCTCTAGGATACATGTTCACACCTCTGCAACATGTAAAGCAATCACCTTAAAAATTGTCTAATTTAATATGATTAGGAGTGTATAACATAAGAAGATTCATGAAACTCAGGATAGATAATTTGCTCCAGCTATGATACACACCCTTCTCCCTTCTAAGCTTATTAAAGAGAAAGCTTGAGATCCCCTGGTGAGCTTCTTATCTCCAGTAATTAAGACTATCCTAATGGGCATGGTAAGTGCCTTTCTATGCATGTTGGGATGGACATAAACCATCATGGCCTCTTTCTGCCTGACATGAAGTAGCTCTGTGATTTCAGACAGTGCTCTCAGACATGTCTTGCACAGGGGAATGGCTCAGTTGTGATTCAGAACAATTTCCTATTAAAATATTTAACAGAGAAGCACTACCTTACTGTGGTCATAGGCAAAATACTAATCATGGTAGTCATTACTGACACATTTTTACATACAGGAAAAGGAAATGCAGAAGGAAAGAAAATTATATCAGCCATAGTTAGGTAAGTAAAAATAAATACTTTTATTTCAGTATCTGACAGTAAAGTTGATTGTACAGGTGGCCATGCTGCAGAGCATTTGCAGTCTGATGTCAGAAGAGATTGGAGCAGGGAAAGCAAAAATTGTAAGGTGGCCAGGGACAGAATGTTAGAAGCAAATGTAATAATCCATGTGGCTTCAACAGACACAATATAGGCAGCTTCTCCCAAAATGGCAAGTGCAAGATACCAGCATGAGTAGGATTCACGTACCAGACTGTCTGCATGCAAATAAGTGTGTGCAACACCATGATCGTGGAGTATTTAATGCAAAACTTTGGTATGTTTAAAAATTTATTCATGACTTTGGAAGGTTCTTTTGAAATTAGGCCTTCTTTGTCCACATGCTCTCTTCTTAAAGATTAATCTACACTTTGAAATCCTTTCACTATGAAAGTCTTCAACCAGGAATGTGTAGCTATTTTTTTCCTCATATGAATTGGGGAGAAATGATCAGAACTAGCTGAAAGCTTCTCGATAGCTTAAGAACACTGGTTCCTGGGAATTATTGGGAAAGCAGAATTCAGTAGTGTGGTAATGACTTCAAAGCAATTACCTCAGACTCCATCTGTCCTGGGTGACTCAGGGTTTCACTTCTGAGCCCTGCCACCTCCCTCATGGGCCTGCTGAGCCTCTGTCATTACTGTCTCCCCTGCTGATATGTGTGTATAGTGCCTTGCTCTGGGAATAGAACCCCTGTCTGGCAGGGGGAGAACTTGGTATTATCATTCTGTGGAGTTTAGGGAGAAGGACAGACCCCTCCCTGCTGCAGGTCTCCCTTGCTCTGTAAGGACGTGGCTGCTGCTGCATCTGTGACCTGCTGATCTTTGTGCCCAAAGCAGACCCAGCTCTTGGCTTCTGTAGGCTTGGGACCTGGCCTATGTACATGCAGTGCATGTATTAGCCAGGCTCTGCACCCCTCCACTCACTGCTGTGATCTGAAACTGCTCTTGAAATGTTTGGAAGAAACTCTCTTCACTCCTCTTTTCCACTTCTGTATGGGAGGAATAGATGAACTCTCCTTTGTAAGAGAAGAGAAAGGAACAGAATGCAGGTGACCTAGCAGGAGATCTCAGGCTCTGTGTGCTGTGAAGAGTGGCTGAGGGGGCAGTGCACACTACCAAACTCCTCTGCATTTTGTGCCAAGGCTCTTTTCTGTGCTGTTAATGTGTGGAACATTTGATTTGGTTTTTCATTTGTCAGCAAGGAAATTTGCTTTTTCTTCTCCATCTTTTCCCAGCATCTTAACCATGTCTTGATGGAGGAATTATCTGCAGAGTGTTCAAGAGTTTTCAGCTGAACAGTTCTTACCGTAGCAACTCATTTATCCTTTGCCGTCTATACACACAAGGAAAAGAGCTGCATCCTTGCATGTCCATGGGATGAGTTTTCTTTGGAGCTGTAGTATATGATTATCTTCACTGCAGACTAGAAACATTATTCATTCACTGTATTCTCTGCAGACACCAGTGTTGGGACAAAAGGAAATAAAAATGTGCACATTGCAATGAGATGTTTCAGTTCTGTATCGAGTCACTTCGAATGTTGCTATTTTGACATTAGCAATACATTGTTGTTTGGGTGTGTGTATAAAGTGTACAGTTTCCTTTAGCAAGAAATTGGCACACAGCCTGCTCCTTTCTGATTTAAGGTCACTAAATAAGTTACTAGAAAGAGCTATTCATATATCTGAGATGAAAAGCAAACAATGCATTAAAAAAAAAGGCAGCTCCACCTCTCTAGTAAGTATTCTGGAGGGAAGGCTGGTTTGGGGAGGCAATAGAGGTGTAGGAGGTAAGACAGCACATAGGATTATTCTGGACAGAGTCAGATCAGACTCCCCAGCTCCTATACTCAGAGATTTTATATTACATTTTACTGAAGGGAATTTAAACCGAAATTAGGTATCAGTTTAAAAGGATACAAAATCCTATTTGATGTGAAAGTGAGCTGTTTGGCCAGATGTATATACTGCAGGTGGCTGCATTGGCAACCCTGTCACTGATCAGTACTTCAGAACAGGTAAAAGCACTGAGCACAGTGCAGGCTAATCATCTAAATGTTTATCCAGCTTTTTGGAATACTTTTTCTGTTATTAGTCTGCTACTGATACCTGAGCTAATGATTTTACAGCAGTGCTACTACCAGCAGGAAAGTGCTTATCCTTTTTTATGACCCAGAGTGAAAACTTTGTTGACTTACATACTAGCAACAGCAGCATTTGGGCTCCAGAGCCACATCTGGGGGCACCATAAACAGAAGTCTTCTTGGTCCTGTGCCAGCCCAGGAACAGGTGCTAGAAGAAGCATTTATTTATCTTATTTTTCTGCCACTACTAGCCCTTGCAGACTGGAAGTGCTCTCTATGGTCCATCTACTTCCTCCCCCAAATGTGACTGTACTGTCTTCAGCCATCTATTTCCTTCATCAGCAGGAACTGCCTGTGGCCAGGTGCTTTCCTTGGGAATCAGAGAAGTACCAGCCAGAGCTGTCTCCCTAAACCCAAAGAGGACAGCTGCCATCTTAAATGTGGGAGTGGTTGGGCAACCTATTGCAAGAGTTTCAGCCAGACCTGCAGAAAAACCTTTCCTAAACTTTGCTGCTTGTGACGTACCTTTCTAATTTTGCTCCACTAGATAATACTTGAGTATAATAAATGTCAGTCATAATTGATGTTTGAACATTACAGCTGAACTGATAACATTATGGTAAAAGCAGCAATATCTGGGATTTGTGAGTTACCACTGCTTCCCTTCCACGGGGTAAAACTGGCATCACTTGGCAAGCGACAGCTCCCAAACACCCTGTGAAGGGAAGTCCCCATTGTGCAGTTCCGAGGTCCATGGCTTGCTGGATGTGGGTTTTAGTTTTAAGCTAAAAAGGCAGGTGGAGGGTCTGGCAGTGGAGAAGAGGCTGGGTACAGAAATTAGGACAGCCTTGCGCTTAGGAGCCAGGCCATTGCCAAGGGTGTGCTCAGGCTGCTTGGCACGGGGAGGGCTCAGGAGGGGTGTGCGGGCAGCCGGAGGAGCCGGTCCGAGCTGGGCCTGGGCCTCCATGGCAGGGGGGGCCAGGGCACTCCCAGGCCCAAGGGCCGGGCGCCTTTGGCCGGGGGAAGCGGGCGCCGTGCTGCCAACGCCGGCCGGCTTCTCCTCGCCGCCCGGCTTCCATGTCGGGCGCGCATAAAGAACCATGTCATGCTTCAGCGGGGAAGGGAGGGCCGGGCGGGACTGGAGCGCTCTCTGCTCTCCTATTTTCATAGAAACCGATCTGTGTACCTAGAAAATAACAGGAAGGGAAAGCGCGGGGGGAGGCGCGGGCGGGGTGG
>VZRS01013704.1:197466-263634 GCA_013398055.1 Ifrita kowaldi
GGGCAGGGGCAGGTCTGAAGGGGGCGAGGCCCGGGCTCAGGCTGTGGGTGTCCCCGGGGCGCGGAGGTTGGGTGAAGTGAAGCGGGGTCTGGCTCTGTGGCAGCCCCCCAGCCCTGGGGACACCCCCCTGCAGCCAGGCTTTTTGGGTCTCCCACACCTCCCGCCGCACCTTGCCCTTTCCTGGGTTGACTTTCTTTCACAGGCCTTTGTCATTTTTTGTTTTACGCTGCCATGATACAACTGAGGTGCAAAGGCATCGTGGTCATTTGGCGGTCAGATAAGCGCTGATTGTACTTGAACATCCATTTCTGGTGCTGCTACAGTAACGCAGGGCAAGCTTTCCCTGGGGGGTCTGGTACTGGCACACTTACATGGCCCGTCCCTTCCCTACTCTTTGGTCACTGTTGTGTAAACTCACTAAGTAACACGTGTTGTGGGAACTCTTGGCAGGCATCAACCAGTGAGTGTGTGTTTACTTGTCTTCCCCGGCCTTGCTGGGATGATTGGGTAGTGCTTCATGCCATCATTCGCTAGTCAAGGAAAGTTGCTGTTCTTTATAGACTGTAAGGAGCATGGAGATAGTGAAGAGTTGTGTGCAACTTGCAGGGAAACATAGATGAGCAGGGTAGAGATGGACTGACATTTAGCATTACCCTTGGCAAGACAGCCCAGGAAGAGGATGGATATAAGTGCTGGAAAGGTGTCCTGAGCAGAACTGGGAAGCAGAAGAAGTGTTGTTGAACAGCAGACACCGTACAAGGAGGGAAGGCCAACACAGTAGGCTTAAGCAAAGGTTGGTGAAAAAAGAATAGCGACAGGGTTCTAAATATCCAGAAGCCTGGTAATGAGGTGGTGCATGCAATTATTTTGGCAGAGCAGGCTAAAATTAGCATGCAAAAGGCCGAGCATAATCAACAACGGGTTGTGGTTTTGTAATTCTATCATTATACAGGTTGGTGGATATACTACCTAAAAAATGGCAATTTATGTCAGCAGAACAGCATGAGCCACTGAAAATTGACTTCTTTCCTACCTCTGTCATGGTTTAATTTACTGTGAAAATTTTAATGTGAACAGTTGAGACCATTACCACGTTGAAGCATGTTAATCCCTTTCCTTTTTGAGCCTTTGTAAAACTCCCATTTGTTTACTCAGAAGCAGAACAGGGCCTTTTGTTTTAATGGCATTTTCTTTCCTTTCAAAAAACCATTATATGCTATGCAGCTGGTCATAGCTTTTGACTGGGTTACTAAAAAAGATGTACTTTGTTATGTGAACTGCACACTTTCTTTGTGCAGACTCACCGGATGTAAAGTTCAAGTGAAGACAAAGCAGTCTCTAGTTTTAACAAGACTTAGCAAGTAGAGGCAGAACCTGTAGAGAGCCCAGAGTCTACCATGAGGCAAGAAGAGAACTGTCAGGAGAGGGGAGCATTAGTACTGGGTTTTAGTTCAGTGGAGGGTCAAGAGGCACAGAATGTGCTCCTGTAACTTGTGGTGCCATTACATTCAACTTCATGGTGGATCAGGCTGATGTCTGCCTGAACCTTGTTAAAATTACAGTTCATGCCATCTTTGCTAGGACTTTTCTTCATCTTCGTTGCCAAGTTTTGCCTGGTGCACACTTTCGCAGTTAAGGAAAAACCTAGTGAGGACATGAGTCTTTATTTTACTTCCCAGGAAACGTCATTGCATACAAATAAGGGGAAAGGAAATATTTGAGTTGAGAATGCAACTCAGATACTTGTGATTAACTGAATGCCCTTTATCCAGGGGATTCGCTTGTTTCCAGATCCTTGAGTAGCTGCTAGCTACTTCTCTATTCGTTATTCAATTAGCATGTTTGATCTTTGTGTTCTCATAAAAACTTATATATTTCATGCTAATATAGTAGCTTAATAATACGAGTAACAATACATTTAAATGGCAGTGTTATGGCCCCTACCAAGTGGTGTTTGGCATCAGTGAGACCTTTGGCATGAATTTCCTGTCTAGGCACAAACTTCTTAAGCCGTGTTTAATAAACCTGCGAAGTGTTAGAGCAGGGCAGAAGTGATCTGCCTGCCCTTTAATGGAGCACACAGACAGAACTGACCTGGCTCAGAATCAGCCGTGTATTTTTGTGCACGTGGGTAGTGTCATGCAGAGGAGGCACCTCAGGTCCCAGAGGCTCCAGCAGCAGGAGTGCCCCCAGCTCAGTGACTCCTGTCTCTCACAGGGACGGGGTTTGTGGGCTCAGCCAGCTCCACGTGCCACAGCACCACAGACAAACCCAGCACAGGCAGCCCTCTCAATTCCTGCGTTAGCTTCCCACCCTCTCTCTTTGGAGCTGTGTTGATCCAGAGATCAGCAAGAACAAGCCTGACAAACCTGACTTCCATCCCTGTGAGTAAAGGGAGAAAAAACGTGCAGAAAGTGGCTAAATAATGATGATACGCCAGGGCACCGTTGGAAAATTGTGTCTTATAACTGATGGACTGCTCTACAAGTCAAACTGCATTTAATGTTTCTTTGTGGATTGGTCTAGAATTCGTTTGAGAAGGACAAAATTTGGCCAAAACAATAATGACCAGATACTAGTTGGCTGAAAGAGCTCACTTAGGTCCTGCAAGGGTTGCTGTGCAACCCTTTGCAACCCTGAAAGGGTTGCTTTGCATTTTGGTATCGCATTTTCTTGTGCAAAGCCAAAATTTCCTTTGGCTTGACTGGAGCACAACAAATAGGTTTAGAATTGTATGGAAGTTTAGTAATAATGGTAAAGGAAATACAGTTTGGTTTAAATGGTTTTTGTGTTTGTCCGTGATATCTGTTGTCTTCAGATGCTCATCAAAAATGCAGAATAAATACCAAATGGCCAGGTCATCAGTTGCTGTAATCCAACAAATAACAATTGGGTATCCAGAGAGAATGCAAAAATAGAGGGAAGATGCCATTGTGGTTAAAAGGTAGAAAATAAGAATTTAATTCGTTGTATATTTCATGAGTGGTCTTTACCTTTGAAGCACTAAATCTCTCTATGTCTTACTTCCTTGTTTGTAAAAGACAGTTAACAACACTTTTCCCTTTAAAAAGGTGTTGTGCAGACAAAATCACTAACGTTTATGAGTTTCTCTGATACTACTGTGATACGAGTTGTATTAGCACACATAGACAGAAAAATCTCTTTCTTCAGACACCCTAGTTTATCTAGGATAAATGTTCTGGTTTACTGAGAAATTGTCCCTTGAATAGTCACTCAGATGAGATAAAAGGGAAAAACTAGTGGTAGATTCAGAAAGATCGATAATGGTGTTTGTTTTATGAGTGACCCTGAAGAAACAATAGGCACTTAGTTGCTGAAATTAGCTGCTGATTTAAAAATAGGAAGGGAGCTGTTAATGCAACTGTAGAGAGCAGAGAAAAAGTCTGGAATGACCTCAATAAAATAAGAACATGCCCAAATAAATGGCTGATGCCATTATTGAACAGAAGTCCAGGATTGTGCAGCTATGGAGACAAGAACTCTATTTGGATAAGCACCAGGAGTTTGTGTAGGGATGGTAAAATTTATTTGGGATAATACAAGAGACCCAAGCAGGTAAGACAATGTATCTTGGTGTAAAACACATGGATGTTTAAAGCTGTTCAGAACACATAGTGCTGGGAGGAGAACACAGCCTTTAAAGTGTTGGTGTCACACCATTATGAAGCTGTATTTACTATCTTGTCAGGACAAAGCTCCTATTTCCGGGACTCCTGTTTGTCTTGTCCAGTTCCTTTATTGCTATTCTGAATTAACACCTACTTTAACTCCAAATTTGCTGCTTAGCTAACAATCCCCCTGTGATTGCCACTGTTAAAAAGCACCTGCCAATAGCAATGGCAGAATGGGATTTGGGGCACTTCAGTGTATTGGAGTTGCAAATGGATGTGAAATTTTCAGCATATTGCTTAGAGTATTGCATAGTAAATGCTGTCACCTTAATGGGAACTGGTGGCAGTGGCAGGCTGAGCATCATAATGTGGTGATGGTAGTTTTTAGCCCAGTGTGTATTTTCAGTATTGTTGACTGTGTCCCCCCTCCAACAAGGCATGAAAGTAAGGCACCTGAAAGTATGAACCAAAATAATTCAGGGGAAGGGTTTGAAGGTAAGTTTGTGCCTAAAGACTGTGTTAGATGACAGCCTAGAAAGGCTCATAACGCTATGGTATAGTAATGTGATATAATGTTAGACACTATTAAAAGAGATGACTACTGCAGAGTGACAGAAGACTTTCAGTATCAGTAAAAAAAAATTGAAAATATGTTTTGGACACCCCTATGCAGACATTTAGTAAATAAACCTCTGCCATCCAGTTCAGTGAAGTATGGATGGAGCCAGTGGGTTGGTTGTGGTGCAGCTGTGGGTGTAGGACCAAGGCCTGTGTTCTGACATCATTTGAAAAAGTACAGAAACAGCTTTGGTCTGTTGTAATGGCCAGTGTGACAGCTTGCAAATATGGAACTCTCCAACACATCATAGAAGAAAGGTTCTGCATTTTAAGTGTTTGATATTTAAAACAGATCATTTGGTTTTGTATTAATATAAGAATAAGGGAAGGTGGGTTTTTCCCTGGCAGGGTTTATCTTTTTTGGCAAAGAACGACAGACAAAAATGAGATTAGATCCAGAAAACTTCAAAGGGTCCATCGAAATAGACAACAGACCTTTCTTTGTGTTTTTCTGCCAAAATTTGGTCTGCAGTCTTTTGAGCTTTTCTCCTTGGCCATTTGGGACCTGTCCAGTCCTTCACCATGTGCTTTTCTCCTTTCCCCCTTTTGGTTGCTCTGGTTTATGACCTGACTTTTGCCATGTTACTAAATATGAGTCCCCTGTGACTTCTCCTTTACCAACTCAGAGCTTCTTCAGTCTCTCTCCCTCTTTAATTATGTACCTCGCTCATACATCAGTCCCTGGAGGTCTGCAAGCAGTTTTTCCTGGCAGGTCTCTGTTTGTTCCTTTCTGAGATGAGACGTGATTTGCTGATCACTGCAAAGGTCTGGCTTATCCTAGGAACTGATGGTGAGGTCGTGGCTTCTTCAGGCAGCACTTCCATGAGTTCTGCACATTTAAGGCAACAAGTCCTTTGTGCAATTGTTTTTTCTTTCTAATTGTTCTGCACCACGTTGACACATGTTGCTTAGACAGTGTTTAAACTTATTTGCAGATACCTGGTTATATCCTAGAGTAGGAATGAATGTGTTTTCAGTGAGTTAATCAGTTCATTGAGTACTGATTCCTTCACTTCCTAAAACAAAAATAACAAGGAGTGAAATATAAATTCTGCTAGTATTTGGAAAGAGGGAGCTTAAGTAGCTGATGGTCTTTCTCTGTCCTCCTGCAATCAGTTTTATGTGTGAATTTAAAAGATTTCATCTGAAGGTTGTAGCATAAAATGGCATCATTTTTATACATGAAGTTGAACCACAGCTTATAGTAAAACCTTGCTCTTGTTTGGCAAACAAATAATTTTGGGGCCAAGATGTTCCATGTTTGTTGTTAGCATGGCAGGGGTATATGGGGAAACATCTTTAAAATTCAGTTCTTTAAATCTCTCTATTGGTTTTTTTCCCCTCTTTAATTAGTTTAAATAATTAGCCCCAAATGTGCAAGTCTGATCTTTTTGTGTAGATCACAATAGATGAATACATTTTCTCCTGCAGTGTCACAATTTTGAGTCCAAATGAAGCTAACACAGAATAAGACAAGTTGTCTCAGAACTTTCGAGGCAATAAAAAACTAAAGTTTTTCATACCCATACTCTACAGACTTTTTGTTAGATACTTTTCCTTGTTACTTTGAAGCCACTGAATAATTTTCATCAACTGATCTCATGGAAATAGTTGGATATATGTTTTGGGTGAAGGAATAGTGCCCCTTTCAGTGAAATCTGTAGTCTGTCAAGTCAATCTGTATGTTGCTACTACAAAAAGATAGGAGAAATATTAGTTTCCCCTCATTAATTGACAGGTCTCTTTTTTTTTATTGGGTAAAGAACATTTTAGGAGCCCCGACTGGAATGAACTTTCTGTAGACAGCAAAATGAAGACAGAGTTTTCAGGCTTAACTCTTCATTTCCTGATTTTCCTGTCATTATAACACATTAACAGATCTTCCTGCATTTAGGGTAATAAAAATCTTGTAAGCAAGCGATTGCTGACAGTAAATATTTACAATAGTCATTTGAGGATAAATTAAAGGACTTCCTGATAATGTTGGAGAAGTGATAACAATGGGGAGAGGTTGGACATTTTAACTGTTTGAAATGGTGATGTCTGAGCAGTAAAAACCTTTCCACTGTGTACTTGAGAGGCATAAGGAGAAGGAGCCTGCCTGAGGCCTCTCAGTAATACTGTAATTTGAGTGATAAACATAGCAACAAACACTGGGAAGTAGTCTGTGAGGAGCAGGCAGGAAGAGGTTGTGGAGATGGCTTTTTAAAGGTGTCAGGAGTTAGAACAGCAGTGCTTTGCTGTTTCCTTGGGTACCTTGGTACTTTTCAAGGCTGCTCCTGTGCCATCCGTCTCTGCTCCCTGCCTCCCATGGATGTGTCCCTGTGTGTGCAGACACAGCTGTCCTGTGCACAGGTACACATGGAAGAGGTGAGGTGCTTCAAACACAGGTGTAGCACATGGGCAGGGCATCAGCTGACTCTGGACTCCAGCAGAGGCAGCATCAAGAGCCAGCAGCTTGGCTGAAGCACAGCAGGAGCAATGAGAGTGAACCATTATTTGAAAGATTCCAAGAAATATTTGGCAAACAAGACAGTATCATGAGGTAAAGCTTTTAAAACTTAAAGAAGGAAACAGATCCTTGCTTCCTCCTCTTGGGAAGGTCTCTGCAGTACTGGCTTTGCACATCTGAGATTGTTTCATTCATTTGTGTAGCAGCCAGTTCTAAACCCGATACTGAAATTGGATATAAACTGCAGATTCATTTCCAGTTTTCCTTTCTTCTGCTCAGACTGTTTGACATGACAGGCTTGATAATACTTTTGCCTGAAGGGTATATGAGACCTGGCTTTGGGATTTTGTTTGTTTGTTTGGGGTTTCTTGGTTCTAGAAAACAAAAGGAAGGTACAAAATTTGAGTAAATACTGCAGCATCTTAACAAAACAATGAACTTCCCATGTTATGAACTGGTTCCTATTGCCCCAGTCTGAAGTTCCCCGTCCTTCAAATGGTCTCAGGTCAGCCCAAATATTATCCTTGGCATCAGTGCTTCTCCAAAAAGATACGCAATGTCCTTGAATTTCAGAAGGATTTTATCTCTGCCTCCTGGCCTTTTGTAAAGCCCTGCTGAAATCTGAAAATGCCTTCAGAGTCAACATAAAGGGAGGAGATGATGTGCTCTGCTCTGGGCCACACAGGGCCCAACATTAGAAAGGACAGGTGTTCATAGGCTTTGGTCTCTGCCTTAGAAAAGTACCTTTTAATCTCTTTCAGCTTTCCATCAGCAGATTGAAAGGTTAATTAGCATACATCTGTAGCCCTGACAATGCAAACTGGAAACAACTGTTTATTTTGCCTTGCAGCAGTGTGTAAAAAACCTAGAGAGAGGCTGTTTGCCAGCTCTGGTTTGGCTGCTTGAATAGTAGACATCATAAAACAAAAGAGGGAAAACAGGGCAAGGAATATCATACACCAAAGAATTTCTTTAAGACCATCAGTTAACAAAACATCCTACATGCAGCAGAGTAAGTAGGGCCAGAAAGGAAGGAAAAAATTCCAGGCTGTAGGGACCTTACAGATACCACTGTGGTGTCACTGATGTCGACTAGGAAACAGTGTGTCAGCCTTTAAAGTCAGGAATTTCGTCCTCCTTGGGCTTGGAAGGCACCTACCTATGAAGCCACTTAAAATGCAGAGAGTAGAACTACACTGAAGGCAATGAGCAGAAGAAACTTTAAGTCTGGGAGAGCTGAAGATACAATTGCACAATAGTGCAAACCATTTCTGGGAATCAATCCCATATCAGACTGGATTACTAAATGTACTAAATGTAAGTACATATTGAAACTTAATAATAACACAGGGAGTGACCTTACAGAGATGTGTAGCATCAGTCTGGAGATGCAATCCAGGTGGGAGAAGCAGGAAAGTGCAAGGAGAGGAGCAAAAGCTGTAGCTGCAAAGAACAATTCTGAAGTTGCTGTTAGCTCCTTGATATGGTGATGTGTTTTGCATACAAAGTCATTGGAATCAAGCAGCTCTTTTTTGCTAGTTTTTTTTTTTTGGCTTCACAGATCTTACATTTTACAGCATTTACACCTCCATAAAGGGTTACTGTCAACCCCTTCTTTTAATTCTTGGAGGACGGTGTATCTTCTTCATCTGGAATCGCCTGTACATGAAGAAAACAAGAATCCAGGTCTCCATTCCTGACTTACCCTAGTCTCTAACCTGTTGTTTGGTAACTAGGAGGCAGTTCCTGCAGCTCCTCTTCCGCTTAATCCTCTGGGAAAAGTTTGGATGTAGGGCACTTACAGCTCACCTTTCCTATGGCACTCTGTGTCTTCCCTTGCAGCAGCTGTGGGGTGGGAGCAAGGGAGGGAGGCACCCACGGAGCAGTGTTTGGACTCACATGTGCCATGGGTTGTCTGTCCTGGCAAAGCAGCATGAGGCAATGCCAGAAAGTGGAGCACTGTACCTCAAAAGGAGATTTGTGTCCTTCCTTCTCTCGAGTTTTGCCATTCTCTTTCCTGCTGCTTGTGCAGAGACCACCCAGGCACGATGGCTGAGGGGGGCTCCAAAGCCAGCAGGCATGGAGGGCTGTGTTTTGCACCCCACAGCAAAAGCAAAGCTGTCCATGTATGGCCTCCTTCCTTCCTTGGGACAGAATTTGTTGCTGAACACTGTGTGTGGGTCAATCCCACCAGCCCCACGGATTGCTTTTGGTGTGTGCATTACCCTGAGTATCTGTGTATTTTTCCTTAGCTTCATTTAACACATTCCCAGTCTGTCCATGCACGTCCTGCACAAGGCCTGGCTCATGCTCCCGGGTGCAGTTGCACCCTGTGGGGCTCTCTGCCCACGCTGGCAGGACCAGTGTTTGTATGTGGGATTGCTGCAGAGTGCCGTGACCTTTGCAGCACACTGGTTATTCAAATGTAACTTGTGGTCCACTACTGGCTTCCTGTAGTATTGCTGCTTCCAGCTTTCTCTCTCTTACACTGCCAATCCTTTTTCCCAGCTGTGTTAGGTTTTTCCTTTTACAGACTGAATTTCAGTTTACGTGCAGCTCGTATTTCTCCCAGACCCAGGGCTGTGAGTCAGTTGTCACTGGGTTTACAATCACTGGGTGTAGGGAACTGACTGCACATTTCTGCATACACACCTACGAGCATGAGACTGTCTTTGAATATCTGCAGAGGTTCCCACCTTGCTGTCCCAAGTGCTTCTTCCAGAACGTGGAAAAAGGTGCTAAGGGAGGCAAATCCTGGCAAGGAAACACCTAAGCAAGGCATCTCATGCCAGGCACTGTGTCCTACTGTAGTGGCATGTTTTTGTCATCTTTTTCTTAAACTAATTAGCTGCAAGTTGGTTTTCAGCCCAGATGTCATAGTTTCCATCTGAGCCAGTGTAAATTTGTATTTCTGTAAGGATTTCTTCAGACACTATTATCTGGAATCCAATTAAGTAGCGTTCATTCAGGATTAATCACATGTGGAAATGTTTGCAGAACTGAGGTTCCTGTGTTCCTAGCAGCATACTATTACTGCTGTATTTCATTATCCCCCAGTAGGAAAGGGCTTGGGAATTCCATGTTTTACTTGCCCTGCACAGATGCACTGCTTGGCTGTCCTGGGTGTTACGGAATAGCAGAAGGAAGATGATACCTATCCCAGTAGTTTGCTCTCTGAAGACCATGTCCCAAAGGCAGAGAATGAGTTTGATTGCATAAAGATTCCTTGATTTCAATAAAACTGCTTACATGTGTGCTGCCGTGCCTGCAGAAACATAAAGTAGGGCCACAGCCTAAGGGAGAAGGCAGACGTTCATCTTAAAAAAGAAAAGAATAAAATCTGACATTCCTTACTGCAGTGCCTCTCCAGATACCACGACTTTTGAAAGATATTAGTGGCACAGCAAACTCAAAAGATAATTCTTTTCGTATGGTCTCTGGATCAGGTGACTTGCACATGTGCACATCTTCAGGTACCCCTTTTGCTGCTTTTTATCAGAAGTTCTTTTTCAAAATCTTCCTCATGTGCAAATTTTATTTTCCTTTGTCACAGTCAGTATTTCTTTCACAGCTTGTAGAAGAAGGTAGCATAGAATTACTAGGCCTCATCGTTAGAATTTTAATGTCTGCAAAGTAGTGAGTTTGGTCTATCTGTTAATATTTTGTGTTCTTTGCATTTATTTGTGTGACTCTGGAGCTTTTTAATGTGTGTAAGGTAGTGGGTCAGTTCTGTGAATGGATTTTTTGAATTGGTACTTCTGGTAAAATGACAAGAACTCCTTGTTAAAAGATGAAAACAGATTAGAGAAGACACATTTGTCAGATGGGGCTCTTCAGCATTAAAATGCTGTGAATGTTTGCTCTTTATCTTTTAGAAGATGCTTTATGCCATCTCCTGCCTCACAAATGAATGGATTCACCTGTGTATATAATTGCCATGTTGTTGTGCTGGATGGGATCTGATCATACAAAGACAATGGCTTTGTTTATGCTGCCAAACTGTATGCCCAGCTGTGCTTGCAGGATCAAGCCTCTAGCTCTTAACTTTCTAGAAGGCCATAATAATAAAGATTTTAGTGGCAATATGTTCAGAAGAAATGCCAGCTTCTTTAGCAGATGTGGGAACAAGGGGAACCATTTTTTAATGAGAAGCTTATACTTTTTCTGAAACATTTGCTGCTAGATGATGGTGTTGGTTTGCTTGTTTGTCAAATGTCAGCTAGGCAGTGACCTGGTGTAATGACGGGGTGTCAGGGTTGGAACCAAGACAGATTTATTGAAACTGATGCCATCCTGAGTGCTGCATGTGAGGCTGAATTGGGGATCTTGACAGGTGAAAGCAGTGTGAGCTAAAAAGCTGTGGTTGTGGAGCATGGTTGGACACATCATGTGTCATCACCATTGCATTAGAAAGCAAAGGCAAGTGACAGAATTAAAATTTTCAATACTGACAGAAAGGCTTTTGGTTGGATTTTGTTGATTTATATGAGGTCTGTATAAACACTCTGTCTGGATCCCAGTATAAATTTGTATGTGCAGTGTTCCCTAATGTCCTTCCTAGTTCCAGATATGTGTATGACCAACCAAGTCCTCTTCTATGTGTAATTGCCTTTTCCCATTTATTGGTACAATATGTGTTAGAATAATTTGCTGTTTCTTTATAGTTGCTTTTTAAAACAAAATAGTAACCTGTTTTAAAGCATGCTTAGTACAGATGCCATCCCTGATTCATAGGTTTTAAAAATTGAATATTAATGTATGTGGTACAGTTCCACACATGTAATTTGTCCCTTGACAGCCTGTATCCTTAAAATTATCCTTCTGGTCACCTCTCCAAGTCCGGGGTAGAAATGAGGAACAGTGATGGCCATAAGGTATAGAGATGGAAAGTTAGAGAAAATCGGAGGAAGAAAGCAGATTCTGGAGTAAACTTTGTGACATAACTGCAGCTGAGTTACTGAGTTTTGTAGGTAACTTGTGTTCATGGCAACACCATATTCTGAAAGGTTCTTTGAGAGTAACAGAAAATACTTACACAAACCTCATACATCTATTCATCTTAACCTACTGGATAGAAACAACGGATATTAAAAAGTAGCTCTTCATCCTACACATGTATAAACATACAGGCAACTTCAAGGCCATGATTAATCCATGTGAACTGAAAGAGAGTACTCACATGCTTAAAACTCGTATTTAGTGGTTTTGATGTAAAATATATTCTTTATAATGATGGGCTGCCACCCTAGCAAATCTGGTCACTGCCGTATTGATGTATTCATCTTGTCTCTGACACTAATGCCACTTATATTTCTAAAAATACAGCTTTTTCTCTTTCATGTTTTCATTATTTCATTTGAGTTCTTTTTTTCTAACAAGGTTTAGTAATTAGGAATTAAGTTCATAGGTCTACAGTACATAATGGAATGCTTTGTATATGTTAATATAGTTTCATTTCTGTAAGCTGCTGCTTGAGATTGGGGGGTTGGGTTGGAGGAAAATATTCTTTCTAATAAATAAAGCTGTTATTCTTTTAGGGACTAGCTAAGTAAATTTCAGCAACTTTAGAGTCAAAACTAGATGAAAACTCTCATTCTGAGGTTTTGGAAGCAGAAAAATGGGCAGGTGGGGAGGGGTATGACTTGGCTTGGAAAAACTTGTTCCCGAGTCTCTTTAGGCAGGAGGATTAAAATTCCTAAGAGTTTAACCTAGACTGAGGGACTTTCCAAAGGAGGCATTTGACACCCTAATGGCAGCTCCTGGAAATCCGAGTAGAGATTGAAAGCAAACCCAGTAAAAATGCCAAAGCTGGCTCCAAGTGCTGCCCAGAGACCACTGTGACTCGATGAATCTCTTCATTCCATGGATTTAGCAACCCAGTTGACATAGGCAGAAGTTCCATCTTAGCAAAATAGTCTGGGGGTTTAATGGGTTGGTTTGTGCTGTAGATGGTGGCTGGGGGAGTAATAGAAACAATTATTTACAGACAGTTGTTAGGTTTGGAGCGACCAGGGCCTTTCAGAGACCCCGAGCCCTGCTGCAGGTACGTGTTTGCAGTTCGGCAGCAGAGTGAAGAGAAAAACCTGCCTTTGCAAAATGATTGCAAATCACTCCATTTCACTGCCTTTGCAATTAGGTTTCACTGCTCCTCGTTCCCCCCAGATTGTGTACATGCTGCTGTTTTTTACGTGTTACTTGCATCACAACAAAACAACCGGCCTGTGTGCCAGTGATGCTCGCTGATTAGACTTTGCCATAGCCCCAGAATATAGACTGAGGCCTCTCCCAGCCCACCACCCACCCAGGAGCACCATAAGTGCTGAGATTGGGTGCTGTGAGCGTGGCTGTGCTGCTGCAGTCAGCACCGGGCTGAGGAGTCACCTCCACCAGCCTGGTGCCTGCGGAAGATGTGTTTGTGTGGCTGCGGCACTGCGTGCGCAGCTCAGCTGTGCAGGCTGCCCCTGCCTGCACAGGGCTGGGTAGGTAACAGGGTGCTTTGGCTCAGAACTTGATGTTTGAAGGAGTTGCTTAAATCCTGCAAATAGATGTTCTGGTGTGAACACATTAAGACCATGAGTCTTTATGTTCTGCGGGTCCACAGAGAGCAGCATTATGAAGACAAATATATGCTTGGCTGTGTCTCCATTCCCTCTAGAGGACTGGTAGGACACTCGTAATCTCATCTCTGCTGCTGCACCTGAACCTCAGAGGGTTGCAGGATACTAAAAGTGCTCTGTGTTTTCAAGGGACAAAGATTTTGTGTTCTTTTCCCAAGTAACAGTAAGCATTTTTTGTATGCAGGCACTTGTTCAGTGGCAAGGAGTGTTTCAGGCCCCTGATGTTATATCCCTTAGCTGCAACTGATGGTAAGAAAACAGGTCACAGAGGAGACAAGCAGGAGGGTTTTCTGTACCCAAAAGCCCAGATGATAGTGGAATCTCGAGTCTCAAGCTTGAATCCTCCCTAGCATGAGCCGGGGCCTGCACTAAGTGAAGCAGACTGTTCCTTTCTTTGTCTCTGGCATGTGTGTGTCCACCCTGTCACAAACTGGAGGGTTGTGTTCTCCATCAATCACGTTTCCTTACCCAAAACAATCTTAGCCACAAGTTGTAGTGTCAGTAGGGTTTTGTGTATTTCTTGGGAAGCTAGACCAAATACTGAACAGGGATGCTCTGTATTCTTCAGCCTGGGAATATTGTGTAAATACAATTTTTTTAAACTGCCTTTTTGGGGTAGAAAAAAATGATGCTTAATTAATGGTAAATTAAGCCAGCCAAGTCTAGGAAACCTCGGTCTTCTGGAAATTTGCTTACCTTTTGGCTTTAAGTGTGCTGATGGGAGTGTAAGGACTTAGCAACACTTCTTTTAATAAAAGCTTGGACAGTGGAATATGGAGCTTTGGGTGGAACAAATGAGTCTCAAATATAAATTCAGTTGTGTGTATTTGACCAAATGTCAACGCTCTAGGCAGGCTGCATCTAATTGAAAGTGTTTTGATCAAGTTAGCTGGCAAAAAAAATCCTGCCTCATGAATATAACATTCTTCCTTAAAACCAAACAAAATCAATGAAATAGTAACATTCTAGTGTAAATATTGGAAGGCAAAAAGATATTCCTCAGTCGAAAGAGTTCTTGTATCACCCATGCACTCCTCCGAGCAGATGAGATACAGAAAGTGGCAGGGTTTATCAGAACACTTTGGGGAGGAAGATTGTATGACTTTTCATGTCCCTTTGGCTTTAAAGAAGAGAGTGGGAGGACATAAATACAATGTTTGTGAATGTCCAGTCCCTAAAATTCTCACTTATTAATGTCTTGACTGGTTTATTAATTTTTATTTGCTGTATGCCTTCTAAACGCATTTTTCTATGAGCATTTCTTGCACACTTGTATATTTCAAGACAAAAATATTTGTGGTAAGATGTTAAAGTAGGGTAACCAAATTTTGTCATCAGAAACTGCTTTCATTTGGTGTTAGTGGGCTCACTCTGATTTGCTTTGGTGGAAGTACATTGCAAATAATATTTTGATATTCAATAATTCAGATAAAGGAGAACCAAGCCTTCACTGTGCTTAAAGGGAAGAAAAGTCAATGCTAAATGCCTCAGAGCTGGCAATATTTGTTTGAAATAAGCAAGCTCTCCCCGCCCATACACAAATGAAAAGTAATTTTGTGAGCCATGAAACTTAAGAAGTTTCTTTTTCTCTGGCATGCTTTTGTGTGGATTTGCTAGTGTCTGATGTTTTGATTCAGCCTGCGTTGCAAGCTGTCTCTCAGCATATGGACTACTTGTCTGCCCATCTTCTGTTGGACAGCCTATTTATCACAAAACATGGGGAAACTTAATATCTCTCTGGCCTTTCTCCTTTTGTCTGGTTTGGCAAAATTGTCTGATGTGTCCCTGAGTTATTGCAGGTAAGAGTCAGACTGAAAATAGTGTGCTCAAATCCTTTTCTTTCCTTAGGGAACAGACTGGGGAAAAAAGAATCCTGGTGGTAGCACCACTGCTTCATTCACAGCAGCAGGGAAACACTTCATTTGGAGAAAACAGAGCATTTCTGCCGCAGCCTGACTTTGGGGTGTGCTCACTGGCAGGATTACAGTTTGGTAACCTGAAATCCAGCTCTGACGGAGCTGGAAGTACGTGTTACTAGGGATTCCTCTCATTTTAGCAGTGGACCTCAAGTGCTTTGTAAGGAGAACACTCCCATAGTCCCCATTCATAAAAGTGAGACTGAAGGAGATGCAGAGATTCATGTGGCCAAGGTCATCCCAGGGGCCAGTGGCAGAGAGAAGACTTGTCTTTGTATCCCCTGAGTCTCCTCCTCTGACAGTCTTCTGTCCACCAGCCCCAAGAGTGCAGAGAGGACTTGAATCACATGAATAGATCAGTTATCTACAAAGTCATGCATATAGATACCAGTCACGCAGAACTAAGCTCTGGCCCCGTTTTCATAGTGGAGATTAAAGCAGCTCTGCAGAAAGTGTATTTCAACTTTCTGTCTTAAAAATATGCTGCTAATTAGGGATGTAAAGGGGCTGAACTCAGCTGCAAGACTGCTGATCTTTCCTAGTGAGACATTGCTGCCAGCATTGTTTGGACTTCAACTAACCCTTCATTGTCTTCTATCTCGTTGAGGTCCTGAGCATGCACAGAAAAAAAAGGAGGATTGATGTCTTTATATTGTCATTTCTGGCTGTCTGCAGGGTACCCTTCAGCCATTTTCAGCAGTGCTCAAAAGTATGCTCTGCTGGTTTTAATCTTGTTTTGCTTTTTGTTTTTGCTGGTGGCACTCTTCCATGTCCAGAGACTTTTTTTAATTTTTACTTTTGTAGCTGTGCAATTCCACCTTGTTAAGTTGGATTCTGCTTCTAGTCTCACCCTTCACAGGGTTATCTTTTTTAATGGGTGAAAAAGTGCATATGCCAGCATTCCTCACTAGGAGTTCAGGTATGTGATGTACATTGGGGAGTAGTGCTCTGCTTCAAATACCAGTCCTGAGACACGAGAGAAAAAGTCAGCAGTCTGCATTCTGCTTTAGTTGGATTGCTCTTCAATTTAAGCACTATGGAATTTGAGTCACAGTTTTTAGCTTGAAGCAGGTTGGATTTCTTTTTTTTTTTTTTTTTTACATTTTAGGATCCTCTGGGGGAAAAAAAAATTAATATTTTACATCTTACAGAACAGTATTTTAAATAATGGTTTAGAAAAGATTCTGCTATACTGCTGACTCCCAGTAGCATTAGCTATTAAAAAGCATAATAAATCCATTGGAATAAAAATGTTGTAGTAAAGCAAAATATCCTATTTTAATAATGGATTTTGAAAAGTATTGCTTTTATCCATCTAGAGTTCTGCTAATAAGCTAACTGCAAAAGATCAAGCTGCTTGCATGTGTTGGGCAATAATAAGCAACTTGAACCCCTTTCCAGCAAATACTATAGGCCTTTGCTCGACTGCCGTGCAGTGACTCCAGGGATTTCAGTGGGAGATACTGATCTCACCAATGGTTCTGTGTGCTTTTGCCAATCAAAGGCATTTACACTGTGTCAAAACAATCAGTGATTACTGCTCTGCAGTTTTAATTCCCTCTTTTAGCGAAATAAAAGGACTTGTTCTTGTGGTTTCGATGCCCACATAAGCATCTCCGCATGCTGATGTGAAGTTGGGTTTTTTCTGTACATGGGGACCCGAAAGGTATTTTTGCATAATACATTTTTTTATTTCGGTGTAACATTCCGTTGGAATGCAATGGGACAGGGTCTGGTCGAAAGCCACCCTGCCAGCCTGGAATTCCTGCTTCTGAACGGCAGCTTATCGGCAGCACAGAGGTTCCGTGATGCCATAGAACATGACCCCTGCTGCCCCTGCAGCTGGAAGGAGATGCCTCAGGGATGCCCTTCCGCCTCGGTGGGCAGAGCTGCCCCTTCCTCGCCGCTGCAGTACCATCAGCCTCCCCAAAGCGGCTGTGCACAGCACGGCAGAGACAAAGCGTGCCTCTCCCTCCGTGTCTCGCAGAGACATGTTTCCCATTTTGCAGGGAATGTAGAGCTCCGCAGAGCAGAACACCCGGGAGGGGGTGCAGCTTCCTCTGTTTCTGCACCAGCCCTCCCAGCGAGCTCCTCCGCCTGTCAGGAACATGCCGCGTTATCCCACAGGCAGGCACGGGGATGATTTGTGCTTCTGGGAGCCACTGTTGTTGTCCTTCTCGCTGGGCTCTGGCTCTGCAGTGCCGGTCCAGCCCACCCAGCCAGCGCCTCGCTCCCCGGGGTGCCCAACCTCATGGCAACCGGGAAGGAAGCACTGCGGTGCGAGTGCTGCCAAACCCACCCTGTGACAGCCAGGGGGAAATACTCCCTGAGAAGTCAGCGATTGCTCAGCACCACCGAGAGCAAAATACTCTGCTGCAGACACATCCTAGCCTGTAAACTACAGTGTGAGGATCCTGACAGATTTCTTGCCTCCACGTTGGTAGTCGCTAGCAACACCGTTTGATAAAGCCCTGCTCTGGTTTGAGAGGACCAAGCTGAATTTCCTGTTCAGTGTTCTTGACCCTAGAAGCCTGGCATTTGTTTACTGGAAAAAGCCTCACAGTTACATCTTTAAAGCTCTGGTGCTTGGTTGGCAAACAAATGCCGGGCAGTGCAGCTCTGCTGAGGTTGTGCAAAAAGAAAGCAATTGTTATTCATTAAGCAGATGACAGCAACGGGAGCTAAGGGGATAAAACTCGAAATCTGAAACCACCTGCTTTAATTTTAGCCATAATTGAAGCGGCTGCCCATGGTGTTGCTGATGCACGTATCAGATTTGCACGCCATGCGCTGCTCGCACTGATTTCTGTGGCAGCGAGCTCCAGCCCTGTCTGCTCTGGTTCAGGCGGGGATGGAGCTCCCGTTTGATTGCAGGTTACAGCGGGGGCTTTAGAATCTGTTTGTTTCCTTCCAGGAGCAAAACGCAGTCGCAGTCTGGCTCTCTGATAGACAGATGCTTTAGTCATTAGTGAGGTTTCTGTGACTACAACACTGTGTTCCAGTATGGGTGCTCTTCCCTCTTTTGTTCCTGGTTCAAGGCAGCGATGCTTTTCTCACTCTTATGCTCATGCGCTCACTCTCTTTCTCTCCCTCCCTCCCTCGCTCTCTCTGTCTTTGATCTTGCTGATATGGGGAAAAATATCGGATCCAAATCTGCAGCATATTTAACCAAAACATCCTGTAGAACGGGAATAAATTGTGACTGAGTGCAGCAGCAGGAGATTGCAGTATGGTTGCTCGTACTGCTTGCTTTCTGCTATAACAAAACAGCAGTAATCGTCATGGAGTGCCAGGGTTGTTCTGCAGCTAAATAAGCACTTAGGGACTCCACATTCACAGAGGGCTAAGGTGGCTTTACTGGGAATAGGGACACTGGGCAAAGCTCTCCTCTCACAGTCTCTAATGCAGGGATTTGTGTGAAACAGGTAAAACGGGGCGAGACCTTTCCTAATGGCAGAGAGGGTCTCATCCTTCACTAAATTCCCTGGAGTTTTTGCCACGGAGTTCAATGGCCCTAAGATAACACTGTCACTTTATATCCAACCTTGTTACAGTACTAGCAACATAAGCCCCAGAGCTGGGGAGCTCACAGCAACATCAGTGAAGGCAGGAAAAGTCTTGACCTCAGCTGCAGAGTGAAATGTTAGAGTGGGAGCATTAACAGTCTCTCCTTGAGCTGTTTGGTGCAGATTTATACTGCATGTGTTTGTATGTGTATGCCAACTCCCAAAAGCTATGAAAAGCTTTTTTATGGTTTCCTGTGATGATACATAGTCAGAAGGGATACTTGGATGAATAAAGAAATATGCCACGAAATGAGGAGCAGGTGAGCTGCGTGACAGATGTGTGTTCTGTCCTTTGTTGATTTGGTGCTGCTCCTTAGCTAACAGTATCGAGTGCTGGGAATAAGACAGAAGGCTTAACTCCACTTGGGATATTGCTTAGGAGATCCTGTCTGCTTTGGAGCGTAGCTCGTTGTGTGATGCAAGATCCCCAGTCCCTTCTGATCAGCATTCCCTACTAAGCATGTCTTCATTCCCCTCCTTTACTGATCATTTACAGCTGTTTACTTTATTTTATGGGAGATTCTGAGAGGGCTGAGGCAGTAACTGGGCTGTGCTGCTCTGTAATGCAGCCCAGAGCTGGCGCCGCGTTTCAAGTGGCCAAATGAGATTTGCACTCAAGTCCCAGCAGACACTGTTTGTCTCAGTCAAAGGAGTCCACATTTTTCTGGGGTCTGGTATCTGGACATCTTCCTTGTCGCAATAAAGAGGAGGATGGCTGTGGCATCCAGACAGTCGAGGTGTGTTACCCCTCCCTGTACTTGGTAAACTGCCAGCACAGCCTTTTTTGCTCTGACATGTAGATACTTCCATCTTTAAGGAGGCATGAAATGTTTTGCAGACATGCGATATCTCCCTGACTTGCTATCCAGTTTGGAAAGGGAGTTGCAGTGGTTTTTCCCTGCAGTCTTTTTATCACTCTTATAATAAGTCTAATACCTGTATTTAAATAATGAATTGTGAGCAAATAGCAACATTATGGGCACTTCCTTAAAAAACAACTAGTTAATGTCAGAAAATGATGGGCTCTAAAGTCATATCTTTGGCAGCCTTTCCTCTAGGTATTCCTGATGATAAAGAGGGCACCAAAAACCTGTCATGTTGTTTCAGTTCCTCCTTACACACAGCAGAGCTAAAAGTAAATGCACATGTTCATTCTCCACCAGTGTGTATCTTCCTTCTATGTGCATTTAAATAATAGCTTCTCCTTTTATTTATCAAATTATTAGCTTTGTTAAGTACAAGAAGCGGGTAATTGCTGTGCCCACAGGGCATGTGACACCTGTGACAGTCCTGGATTGTCTCCTGCAGACTGTGCTGGGCAGAGGGTGCATGGTGACACATGACCCAGTGTGCCAGAGCCCCACCATCCACACCCCTGAGTCCTGCTGCAGGAAAGGGACAGGGAATGGTTTGGAAGTGCTCTCAGATCTCCAGATTTTGGTGCTGCTTCAGAGAATGTTCCACTTAGACCTAAAAGATAGGCATCCGCTTTTTTTACAGAAAAGAGTCCTGTGATGTTACATTTCCACATGTGGCTCTCGTTTCTCCATCCCCAAGGGGTGTCCTTGCAGAAAGACCAAAAGGGTTTGAATTCTTACAAAAGCTCATGCTCCTTTGAGAGCTACATAGCCAAGCAGATGCTTTACCGTGAAAGAGAACATCCTTTGTAAACAATCTGGTGCTTATTAATCAATAAGAATTCGGTGTTAGGGGTCCTTCCGCAAGAAAAGAGAAGGAAAGCACATGTGGGTCTGGCCTCCTGAGTGAAAACATGCAGGTTCCATCCCCGTGCTCTGCTGAGGAGCAGATTTTGTATAGCATTGTTATGTCAGCACTTTGCTCTCAGTTGCAGTGACATTTGGCAGGATTTGATATGCTTTTGTTGAGACCGAGTTGCCTTAGACCAGGCACCAAGCCATTCACCTGCTCACTGGTGCTGCCCTGTAGATATCTAGATTCATTAGGCTCTTTCTTAGCCAGAGAGTTCTCTGGACACTTAATTTCACACGCCCACATATGCTCAGAAGTGCCGTTTCTGGGAAGGCAGGCTCTTAGATCTTATTTAAAGCTGTGCTGTGTTTCTGGTTTATGTGGGTAGGCACCTGGACTCTCTTATTTCTGTTGCAGAGGACTACAAAATTAGACATGGACAAGATTAAGTCCTGGGCCTCACCTGCTGCCTCACAACCAGTGCTCTCACTCAGACATTAGGAGAAGGGGTCTGGGCACTGCTCAGCCTGAGGGGCTTGTTCCAATACCAGCTCTGTCTCAGGAGAGCACCCTCAGCATCCCTCCTGTCATTGCTCTGCAGCTGTATCCTGAGAAATACCAGGCCAGGCGTAAAATGTGAGAGGAGAGGGTAAGAGGAGACTGGTAGCCAAAGCCAGCTATCAGGGTGTTGCAGGCGAAGGAGGGTCCCTGGCCCTCCTCCCTGGTGTGCATTGCGTGTTTTGCACTGTGTACCACCATCACCACTGGGAGATGGTCTGGTTTTCCAGCTGCAGAGTCTCAGAGATACCATCTGTTCCCCATTTGCTGCAGAAGTTATTGGGGTGGCTGTATGGGACAGGCAGGATTACCCTCTGGGCTCCGATGCCTTTGATGAGGCAGCATCTGAAGTTAACACTCAAATTAAGCAGACTTGATTTTATTGCCTTTGTGTGTTATAATGCCCATGAAATCATTAAAACTTCGTGTGTGCTCCTGGGTCTTCTGTTGTCTCCCTGTAGTGTTTGAGACATGTGCTGGGTCTGTATGACCTGCCTGCCTGGAAAACCAGCAGCTGTCTTCCCTTCCCCACCCCAGCACACAGTGGGACCTCCCAGGGCTGCGGGATGCCTGTGCTAGCACTTCCATGGTTTGGTAGGGATTCTTGGATGAGGGACACCACTTTTGGGAATAATCTTTTTTCCACTGCTTTCTGTCTTACAGATTGATGAACTTCCTGAAGGAGCCGTGAAGCCTCCAGCAAATAAATACCCCATCTTCTTTTTTGGGACTCATGAAACGTAAGTGAACGAACGTGACCTGTTCCTTTGAAAATGTCTTTTTCTACTGCAGCTAACATCATCACTTCTGATTTTATTGGAACAAATCCTGACTGAAGCCATTGGGAGCCTAGAGATAGGTCCTACAAGCCCAACTCATTTGTATTAACAAATGGGAGTGAAAGCTGAAAGTAGTTGGGATGCTGCTGCCTTCATGGTCTGCCATGAGCTAAACATAAAAGCCTGTGTTTCCTGTAAAGAAACACGTTGGCATGGATTTATTAAAGGGTCTGAAAAAGCCCTGAACTCAGAGGCAGGGGCAAACATTTTTTACTTGGGTGTCCATGATAGCAGAGATCAGGCTCTTGTGTTTGGACATGTTTGAGCTCATGTCCTGTGTGAGAACTCTCTTGGGAGTTTGTGATCTGAAAGGAAGCAGACCCCAGAGTCTCAGGCAGTCCTCACAGAGCTTCAAAAAAATGTGCATTCCTGAGAGATTTGTGCTGGGGATATTGTAGGATGGAGCTCACAGAAGTGATACAAGAGCTGAGAAGGGAAAGAAGGGCATCAGAGTACAAGAGGTAAGTTAGGTCATGTAATAATTGCTACAGAGTTTCAAGATTATAATGTACATGTCTCTAAACTATCTTCAGGGTAGCTAAAAAAATAAGTCACATTCCATTTTGCATGAAATATTTTAATTTTAAAACATTTCCTTCCCCATTTGCAGGTAGCATGTTTTCTAGAATTCCTTTAAAATTGGAAAAAATGAAATTCTGATGATATTTTAAATTCAATGTTAGAGGCTTGAAACTTTATTAAAAATTTATTGTTTATTTTTGAATTTTAATATTGTTCCAGAATATGATAAGCTCCATAGCTCATGCATCACATTTTATTTAAAAAAATATTTAAAGGCAGTTTCTGCATTATAAAGTTCATAATAGCCTCTCTTTACTTAAAATACTTCTTCCCATTGCTGGAATGAAGCAACCTGATGTTTTGATGTATTGTGGTCTACTACTACTGTCACAAAATAATCTGAAAAGAATAAAGTTCAAATAAACTTACAATGCTTTTAAATCAGAAACCAAAATGTAATTATTTTTTTAATGGAAACATTGTTTTTGACAACAATTTAGGAAGAAAAACTGACCACTTTTATTCCAAAATGAATGAATCCCAAACTGATAATCTCTTTTGCTTTGGATTTTGTGAGCTCGTGATCTCACTGTAGCATCTGAAACAGGAAAAAAATTTGTAGTTCCTACCTTATAAATGTAAAAGCCTAACTGTTAAAAATGATCTGTGGATTGCAGCTCCTTGGTTTTATAGCAGAGCAGTAGAAACTTATACTCTCCCAGTGGCAATGAATGTATTTCAAAGATGTAGACAGTTTTTCAGTGTTTACTGTACATAAAAGGCTGTGGAACATTTCCATACATTACTGCTGAGCTAAGTTAAGGTAGCTTGCTGTAAGTTTCATACAGTTTTCCTTTGTTATTTATGTTAGAACTGTTTGTTTGTATTTTTGACAACAAGAAGATGTCGCCTAGTATTAGCAAAAGCATAGATAACATGATTTATTCAGATCCCTTGCTCTACTGTAGCATTTAATATTAACATGACATCTCTTAGTTTAGAAATCACTGCTTGGCTTTCAGGTAAAAATGCATTATATTTGTAATTATATAATTAAGATATTTCTCAGTGTCCAACTGAATGGAGAACCCATGCTGTCTCACGTGGAGTTAGAAGGAAGCTCTTTCCTCAGGGACTTGCCATCTGATGCCTTTAGCAACCAGTTGGCTCTGCACTGGCAAAATTCTTGGCCAGTGGGATGATTTAAGTGAATGGAACTTTGCACATTCATAAATGCTGGGCATAAATCAGGCATTAATCTGAAACAATGATTACAGAAAGGAAGAAATATGATCCTGTGATTAAGGTATTAGACTGAGGCTGAAGAGAGCTGGTTTTTCCTCTGTACTCTGCTATCAATTTGAGTTTCACCTTGGACAAATGTTTGTGGCTCAGAAGCCCATCTGCAAAAAAGGGGCAGATTCCCAATGTCGTGGTGAGGTTACAACAATAAATGTGTGGGACATGGTGGAGCTCCACAATCCCACAGTAAGGGAGACCAGAGAGTTAACATTAATTGCAAAGATCATCAGGAAAGTAGGACAGTGATTGTGGTGAAGGACACTGGGACTTGCTGAGCTCTGGTCATTGATGACACAGAATCTTTACATGTGGGAATGAAGGGGTCTTTTTGCCTGCATTGTTTTAATTTAACTTGCGATTACAGTCTCAGTGTCACGCTGCAGAATACACTAGATAGAGATACCCAGTGAAAAGAAAGTTATGTATTCTTCAGTTTAAGAGTTAAGAAGTTAGAGTTTTACTGTAATGTGTGTAGAAAATGCAGGATAAATCATCATTCTTCTTTTTTTAATAATTATTTTTCCCTGCATCGTGGTGCCTGTGCTTGAAATTAGTTGGCCCAGTGCGTAGCTGACTTAGGCAGCAGCAGAGCACAAAATCCCTTTGCTGTGCTGTTTAAAAAACTATTTGGCCACAGGCACCCTGTGTGTCTCATTGTTTCCTTGTATTACTCATCTGCCTATATTCATCCATTGTTTTTTGTCTTATATGAAATTATAAGATTTTTGGGAAAGAGCGTTTTTATTGTGTTTGTACAGAATTTAATAGGGGGGGCTAATTCCAAGAAAGCAGCTCCTGGGCTTCCTGGCAGTATAGATAATAATAAATGCCACTGCTTTCTCTACTCTGTAGTACACGGGATAAATTTTGGCTCATGGGTCCTAGGCACTCCTTACATGCTTTAACTTTGCATGTGGCATTTTTAGGCCTTTCTGGATTCGTAACACTGGGATTGGAAGTTTGGTCCCTTGCAATTGCAAGCAATGACATCATATAATCCCTTTCATAAACTGCTCAAGTGCCAGTTCCCAGCAGTAGTTAATAGGATAGAGATGTTTTAGTTGTTTCTAGAGATACCCAGCATGATTTTACTACATCAAACATCAGGATGGTGAGCCAATCCATTAAATAAGACTCACAGCAGTAACTCAAAGCCAGTGTGACAAATAAATAAATAAATAAAACTAGAAAAGAAATGATGGAATGAGCAGAAGAATAGGGAAAACATTTGCACTGTTAATGTTTTGATTTTTTTGAAGAGGAGAGTTTTAAGTCCTTTTTTGAATGTTACCTTTGTTAAAATGCAGTGCGTTCCTGGGGCCCAAAGACCTTTTCCCATATAAAGAATATAAAGATAAGTTTGGGAAATCCAACAAGCGAAAAGGATTTAATGAAGGCCTGTGGGAAATAGAAAACAACCCTGGAGTAAAGTTTACTGGATATCAGGTAAATGACTTTCACACCTATTCCTCCTTATCTTTCTTGTTTTCTTCTTTGACTTTGTGTCAAAGTGAACATTTTAAGAGTGATGTGGAAGGTTTTGGTTTTGATGGAGCAAGAAAGTTTCGTAGCTTTAATAACTGTGTAATGTAAAGACAGCTGTGGTCTCACACTCTGTGACAAATGGAACTTTAATCATACTGCAGAGCCTTTTTCTTTCTATGATATTCTGGGGTGGTGAAGTGGAAAATTCTGCAACAGATTTAGTTGAATTAAAAATGGATGGTTTTATTTACTCCTGTACAAACATGAATAATTTCTGACTTCTTCTTTCTGTTGTTTATTTTGTATCAGGCTCCATGTATTTTACACAGACCTTAAGGTCACTGCACTTTTGATTTTTACATTGGTAATGTATAACAAACAGTGCCAAAGCTGAGAGGAGTGAGGAGGTGGAGGGTTAAGATGCTGTTAGGACACAGTTGCTGCTGTACAACAGCTCTCCCTGTTGGGTGTCCAGAGCAGAAAGTCAGTGAAGCTGGAGGGAGAGAAGAGTAGTTGGTGGGCTGTATAAAACAAAGAACTTTTCTCATTAAAAAAATGTGGTCCTTTGAAGGCAGGAATCACCTCCAAAAGAAGGCAAACACCTATTACATTATTATCACAAACCCTACAAGCCAGAGATACAGACCACCTGCAGAAAAGCTGCAGCCTCTCTCAGTTCCTGTTTCATATTTTCAACCCTACACATGTTTTGCATACACTTGGGGATTTTGAAAAAACCCAGTGAATAGTCTGTGGGAGATGGGCTGTCAAAGAGTGCTCAGCCTGCTGGTCAGGCTTTGTCTTTCCAGAACACAGAGATCTTGCCCTTTGAGGGGAGTGGAACAGCCATCATCTCTCACAAAAAAGTCTCTCCTGTTGCAGACAAAGTCTAAAAGTTTCAGTAGTTTTACCCAAAGTAGAACATGCCAGGTCTTTCCACTGAGCAGCTCTTAGTTCTCCTCCAGCAAACACGTTTTTGGTATCAGATCTTCTGTTTCTGTGTAAACCCTTCAGAACATGCTATCCCAGAATCTGCCTCTGATAACTGAGTTCAAGTGGTGACTGAGAAAATTGCCTTTGCAGCCCTTTTTCCTGATAATTGCAAGAATAACCTGAGCTCTTCCTGACTGTTAAAGTGTAAGCTGTCCATTTCCACTATTTCTACCTTCAAGGCGGAACAAAAATCAAGTACTAGGCATTAGTGATATTTTTATTGTTTATGTTATTGTTGCTGTTGTTTTAAAGGCAATTCAGCAACAGAGCTCATCAGAAACTGAAGGAGAAGGAGGAAATACAGCAGATGCCAGCAGTGAGGAGGAAGGTGATCGGGTAGAAGAGGATGGAAAAGGAAAAAGAAAGAATGAAAAAGCCGGCTCAAAACGGAAAAAATCCTACACTTCAAAGGTTATCTTCTGAGTATTTCTATTGTTACCCATGTGCATTTATAATTGGAATAGTGTTCACCTCATGGAAATTTGTCCTTCCTCCTTTGGCATTTTGATTCCAGTACCATAAGAGTGGTGTTCAAATAGGCAAAGGGAAGTGCTCTTACTTTGTAGACAGCCTTGGTGAGACAGCAGTTGAAATACTCTGCCCTGTTCTAGTGCCCACACACTGAGAAGAAGGTGAAACTATGGGAAGGAGATCAGAAGGGCTGGAAAGAAAACCCATGCAAAGATGAATTGATAGGTTTGATCATCTGAGATAGGTGTCTCCCCATGAAGAACAAAAAAAGCCTTAGGAGTGTGCCTGCTGAGAGTCATGAGTTCAGGTTTGGTTCCTGTCCAGGAGAATCCAAGCTTCCCTCTCCCATCTCCCGGAATACCCCAGATGCTGAAAGATCTGGGAGGGTCAGATGTGCTCTGCTGCTCCTCTTGTAGCTGAGTGTAAAATACTTCAGTCCAGCATACAGAATGGGATGGAGGAAGAACTAATTCATTAAGCAGGGAGTAGGATGCTCAATTTGTAGATAAAAGACCTGCACTGTGGTAACCTACCAGCCCTGTTAATGTCTTAAGTAACAGTGTAGATCAGGAAGCTAAGAGTAATGTGTCTGTCTCACAATTGCTGGTGGACATAATCCCCTGAGAAGTGACACCTTTGGGTTCAGATAGACCTCTCACTTGTCACCTGGGTGAAGGGGAGCAACATTATAGTCACTTCCTCTGGTGCTGTGTGTGCCTCCAGGACTGTACTTTGCCTGAAAAAAGGTGGAAAGTGTGGCAGAGTCAATTTATTCGCATTCATGTTATTCTTCTCTGAAAGTGAAAACTAACTGAAATGAGAAGAAGCAAGCAAACAATCTGATCCAGGCTCAGTTTGGGGGAAGAGTGTGAATTTTTGTGGTTGATCCACCGAACAAAATATATTAAGTAATTTCACCCCCTTTGTGTGTTTTACATTAGAAATTCAGGTCTGGTCTACCATCTTCTTTCCAGAAGACTCTGGGCAAACAGAGGATTAGGAAAATGGTGGCTTAATGCCACAATTTATCCTTTTGTACTGTAGAATTGCATAACATAAAGGGAGCAGAAAAGATGTATTGGTTCCACATGGCTCTAGTGTTAATATATTAAAGCTGACAGCACTAAAAAAAAGTATGGAAAGCAGCTCTGCTAATGTTATTCTCATTTTATATCTGTGTTCAATCAAAACTTTTGTCGAGCTGGCACCATCTGTTTCATTAACTAACAAAACCTACAGGTGACCCAACACTAATACCCAGCTCCTATTACTGTGGCTGTCTTTCAGTCAATTGAGCTGCCAACCTGTGCTGAACACAGAATTTCACAGAAATTTCCTTCACTGGTGGCAGTAACTCCAGCTACTTCACCTGAAAAATGCTTTTCACCCCACATATCCTCCCTAATATTCACCTTGAACAGGGAACTGCATGATCAGACAGCATTCCACATACATTTCAGAAGTGTGTTTCTATGGCTGAAGCTCAGGTTTTAATTTTAACTTTGTTGTTGATCATTTTAGAAATCCTCCAAGCAGTCACGGAAATCTCCTGGAGATGAAGATGATAAGGACTGCAAAGAGGAAGAAAATAAGAGCAGCTCTGATGCTGGGGATGCAGGCAATGACACAAGAAACACTTCTTCAGATTTGCAGAAAACCAGTGAAGGGGTAATCTTCTGTTCCTGTCATTCACTTCCCATGCAGTTTGCTCCCGGGGGGCTTTGGAGCCAGGGGTGACCTGTGTGTGCCACGTGCCACCTTCTTGGGTTACATTTCAGTGCTCAGAATGTGTCTAGAACAGAAACATGGACTTGGTGCCTGCACTGGTACAAATTTTGCTCTAGAGAAACGACTGAAAGAGAAAAGAGCATTATTTTTGTTCTGACACTTGCATAGATGTCAGCTGAGAGGAGCTACTGAAAACCATGAGCTGGAATGATGCAAAATTGATGCGAGAGCAGAATCAGGCTGTTTGCATAATGTATGTTGGCTCACTAACAGGGAGCCTGCTTACCCTTTCACACTTGTTTGATTTGTGCAGTCCCACTGTGTTCTTGGGAGTTCATGAGGGTTCATGTGCACATTTACAGACTCTGCACACTGCGGGTTCCAGGGCAGATGCTGCCCCGGGCTATGACCTTCCCAGGATGGGATGTACAGTCTGCTCCAGAGCAGCTTCGTACAATCTCCTTGTGTGTTTGTGTCAGTCGTGTGTTCATATCAATGTTACTTTGCTGTGACCACAACAACGAGGCAGGAAGGCTGCTGAGCAGGGGGATTAGCATGGCAACTGGTTACTCAGCCACCCTTAACACCCCCTGCTATTTCTGAGCCTTTGGAGCAGCAGAAGCCTCTCTGCTCCGACTCAGAACCAGTCCTTGTGCGGTTCCCGTGCCAAGGCTCTGCCACGTGGGCAGCAGCCGGGCTGGGCTGTTGCAGGAGCTGAGTGACACGAATCCCCAGGTGTGAGAGGAGGCCAGCCAGCACAGGCTCTCATCTGACACTGCTGAGGTGCCTTAGCACCCAGCTGCGTGCTCAGCCTCAGCCCTTTCTCACAAAACACAACCTCTGGGCAGCTGCTGTTGTCTCCTGCTAAAAGATTCCTCCCAGAGCTTCCTTTCCCCGTGTCTCTCTGCAGTGCAGTGTATTTGTTTTGTGACTCTGCTTTATAAAGACTTGGATAGGTGGCTCATGGGGTCATGAGGAGAATATGCCCTCTCCCATTCAGTCTGAACAAGCTGCTGGCTCGAGCCAGAGACTGATGCAAGGAGACACTGCCTGGCTGTGCCCTCCCAGCCCCTCACCCAGAGAGTGTCAGAGGCTGGGACTGAGGAGTGTGGCCCACGTTCTGCCTAGTGAACCTGTGACACTTCCATGTCTTCAAATAGGTATTGGAGTGAGAAAACTGTTCATAAGATGCACCTGAGGTAGCAAGAGCTTCAGGAGGGCCTGCTGTGTTTCCCGTGTTTGTGGCAGTGGCAGAGGATGTGCCTGTGAACTTCAGGCATTTTTTCCATGTAAGGACAAAATGCTTACTGAATTAGGTCAGTCACAGACTAAGTGGCTAAAAAGTCACACAGGATGTTGGCTTTGTGGCTGTTGACATTCATGTGGCTCTTTCTTCTGTGTGTGACATGCTTGTGACATGCTTGGGAGGTAGAGTCCAGCATGCTACAACATCAAGGTGCTTCTCAGCATTTTTAGGATTGCAGATATTTTAGCCTCTGTGCTGAAATACTGAAATACTGTCAGCAGTCTTGTCCTTCCTGCCAGCATCAACTCGAAGAAATATTCACAGTCAACACTGTCATACTTATGTGGGGAGGTGGCTCTGCTCTGACTTCTGCAGCCCCAGCACTCAGCCTTGAACTCACTCTTGAACAACCAGTCTGTTACTGGGTCTTGAATGCTTTAAAAGGTGGAGTTTTAGTAATATGGATTAAAGAGACAAGGGGAATAAGGTTTTAAGGGCAGCTTGAGATAAAAGCACTGATAAGTTTGGAAAAGTCCACATATTTCACCTTGGGCATTTCTACTGCAGAATCATCATTTCACACGTGAATCTCGTCGGCGTTTCATTGAGCTTTTCTCAGTGGTGCAATTCTCTTCGAGGACCAGGAGGGGACACTCCATCTCCTGCTGCTCCTCAGAGCCAGACCAGGTGTCTTTTTAGGTCTGCCTTCAGAAGACACAGGGCACTTGGGGAAAGAGCAGCAGGTTCTTTTTCAGTTGGTGTTAAACAGCCAGTCCCATAACGTGTCCGGATTGGCGAGCTGGGGCACGGGGCCAGCTGTCCTGCTGGACACTGCAGCCACGTCCTGCTGGACACCCAGATCATGCTGCAGGGCATTGAGCTCCTCCAGCCCGCACTCGTGGACTTCTCTGCTGTAGAAAGAAAGGTTCAAAGAGACCAACACGTGCCTGCAGAGTTGGGATAGGATCCTTCTGTTCACACACATGAATTCAGAAGAATGTCTTGATCTGCTAAAAGACACCACCATAGACAAGATAATGGTCACTTCAGAATCAATTAGCTGGTGAGAAGAGCACTGGGCCAGCAGCACGCAGTGTGAAGGGGATGGGCTTCCCCTCCTGCAGTGCGCAGCTCCCACCGCTCCGCTGTCCCCAAATCGGCCACGCCAGGACCTTGGTGTGGCCATGAGATGGCGCCAGGACCCTCCGGAACGGGCACGGGGTGCAAACCAGTTCCCAAAATAAGGTGTAGAGCCACATGCCCTGAAGGCAGAGACAAGCAAAGCAAGGGTTCGGGGCCCTGATCTCAAGAGCAGCCGTGTTTCGTGCTCATGGAGGCTGGGCCACCTCTGGAAGGCACAAGTGGCTTGGCCGCCCTACCCAAGGTGCTCCCCATGGGTTGGGAGTGCCTTTGGACCCCCCACTCGGCACCTCCCAGGCCTCAGACCATGCAAGAGCTGCCTCAAGGAGACAGGCAGCTTTTCTCTTAATAAGACTGCTAATAATGAGGTAGTAATTACCTTTTGTAATGCCTGGACTGCAGGCTGAAGACACAGCTCCCCTCCTCAGGTCAGATGGAATCTCGCCTTTTAATCACACTCAGCATTATAGGGATCTTCTTGAAGGGCTAACAGCCCAAGTCAAATGATTGCAGGAGCACCTTCACCTATATTTTTTAATGAAAATTCTAACCTCCAGGTGGTAGAGGTAAGCTTGAAAATGCGAAGTGATGGCTTCCTGAAGACTCAAACCCAGAGCAAATAAAAGTACTTTCAAAGCTATTATATTTTTTTTCAGCCAATTTCATACTGTTCAAGGGCTCAACTTGTGATTTTCTTTTTATCCCTTGGGTAGACAAAGGTGCTTTCTTTTTTTATCTCCATCCCTTAGTTTCTCAGTTATTCTTGAGTACTACAGGCACTCTCAACAAAGAGACATTTCCTCAGTCTCAGCCGCAGTTGGTAATTGTTATCCTGTCACTACCTGTTTCTCAAGCTCTCTCCCTAACTGCTGTTCTTTGGCTGATTCCTTCCCCAGAAAGATGCAGAGCCTGAACCTCAGGGGTTAATCATCCAGTATTAATTCACTAACAGTATATTAGCTAAGACAGCCCATCCCAGAGTCACTGGGATCTCCCCAGTTCTCTGCTGTTAAATACTAAATTGTTTTGGCTTTCTCAGAATACCTCATAAAGAGAATTTTCTGGTGGAAAGGTATTCATGGCTCTATGTTGTTTACTTTCATGGTATTAAATTATCTCATAAATCAGTGAATTCATGGCAGCAGATTTACATTCCACATTTAAATCTCTGGTGACTTGTGTCTTTAGTTCTTGGCTGGCATAACTCCGAATCTTTATAACTGAACACCTAAACTGCTTTTTACTTTTACTCTCTGGATGGCCACGTACTGATGTTTGAGAGCTGGCTGGGGTTCTGGCCTTATTAGACAGTGTTTGAATGTCAGGGTTGGCACTCAGGGTATGTGGCAAGTTTTCCTTTTGGTATTCACTGTTTTAGTGACAGTCCAGGCAGTGTGTGGTTAAAGAAGACATTCACTTGGTGTACAGGTGCAGCGGGCAAATGGTTTTACTGTCTTCAGAGAAGAATAAATTTGCTGGAAATGAAATACATTTTCTTGCTCCTAATACAGCCTGAATATTAAAATGGAGTAAAGGACTGTGATCCTTTTACTCACACTGACAATCAGTTACCAACTGAGTCAGTGGATCTATTTGTGGAGGCAACTGCCAGCATGAATAAGGGGATCAAAATCTGGTCCGAAATTATTGCCATCTGACACCATTGCATTTGGGAGAACACATTTAAAACAGCCTGTGTACAGGCTTTTTTGTAATGATGTTCTTGTGGGGTAGCAACAATCCCAGTTACTGCTGTGAAGTACAAGTTTAATGGCCAAACTGGCCAGAGAAACACAGGTTTACTGTTTCCTTCTGATGTGGTTTTGAGATGTTTGGTTCCTTTGCTCTTCTTTACTTATCAAGAATAACATTGGTTAGGCTGCATGACAGATTTGGGGGGTTATCAGCATTGAAAGCGTAGCGTTTAGGACTCAGTTCAATGTAAAAGCATTTTGTACAAAAAATGAAAACAGAGCATGTTTTTCTGTCTGGGTTTTTTTTTCTGCAATTTGAGGCAAGCTAAAATCTAGCCTTCAAAGCAAAAGATAACATTTGTAAGAATGTATCTAACTATTGCACAGTAAAAATTTCTATGTAAAAATCAAGTAGTGGTATAATGTATGGTGTAGAGTTGTGTTGTCTGCTGCCTTCCAGTAGCTCAGGATAACAGCACTGCTGGCTAAGGACATGGGACATAACTCAGGAGAAATATAGATGTCTGAATGCAAGCTGAGATTAAAGCAGCCAGTATAGATGAAATACTTGCAGCTCTGTGTACATCGAATCCTGTAACCATTTTGACCTCAAACCAACATGGAATAATGACTATTTTACCGAGCAAATAAATAATTATCCTTCTGCCCATGCAGTTTATAAGTACAGGATGGCTGAATTAGTTGCCAGACACTATTAAGGAAGAAATTTTCAGTGCCAGAAAAAAAAAAAAGACGGCAGCTTGTGGATTTAGTTTTGTTCCCTGCTCTGTTTTCTCTGTGCTGTCGCTGATAGCAGAAACTTTGCACTCGAATCAGGCAGATCCTGTGCTCTTCCCTTTGCGTGCGGTAGCGCCGGGCAGCACGGCACACGTTGTACCACAGCTTACAGTTAAGCTGAGAGCCTTGTTCAAGCAGAGATGATGAGGGGTGATGTGTTTCTGAAGAGACGTGAAACCATGGAGACCGCGGCCTGTGCCGAGCGCTGCCGCGTCCCCGCGGGGCCGGCACCGGGAGCAGCGGGGCAGGGCCGGCAGCGCGGCCTCAGCAGCCCACGGGGCTCTCTGCTGCTGGCACTGCACCCAGGAGACAAAACGTGTGCCACGCTGGAAGGTGGCACTGGGAGCTGTGAAAACCCTACAGAGGATGGTTTGCATTGTCTGTCTCTTTGTTGTCCCTCCCGTGCCACGCTGTGGCCTAGCAGCTGTGTCTGTGAGACAGCGTGGAGGAGGAGTATTAATATTCCCAGCACCCCACGTAAGAATGATGCCCACCCAATCTTCTGGACATAGGCCAGAAGGGAATTGTGGTTAATAATTGCAAAGGTTTCATACTCCAAAAGGACAGTTTTCTGTGCTGGATCTGAGAGTTACAGCCCAGGAGGCAATTGTGTTACCTCCCATCCTCCCTGTCGGGGCTGGGCAGCAGCTGCCATGAGAACCTGGGCAGAAGGCAGGGTTTGATTGACCGATCATGTGGAGTTGTTTTAATGGGTGTCCGTGTCTGCAGGGAAAGGAGCAGCAGTGAACCCCTCCGAGCCACATCTCCAAAGCATCTCTAAGTATGATCTCACTGTCTCTGAAACAGGAGAGAGGTCTCTGGAGTGCGGTGTGCTGGGTGAGCAGCACATGGTTGCACATTTTGGGGGAGTCAGGGCTCAGGCAGTTCCTGTGAACCATCGCTGCATGCCTGAGCACTCGATAATAACCCCTGATTGTGTGTCGTTAGTCAGGATGTACCAGGGCCTCCCACACGGAAAGCGCAGGTTTCCATTTTTACTGTTCACAAACCAGCGGTCACAGGAGAGAACTGCACTGACCAAGCACAGGGGAGATACTGCAGCATTGCAGGAGAAGGGCTGCCTTGGCCAGGGTGGGTAGGCACAGTGCACTGCATACTGTCATGTTGCTGGCTAAAGTAACGTGTCCCTGGGCCATCAGGTGAGTTTTGCCATCTCTGTTCACTTGGAGGAAACCGAGACTTGTAGACACTTGCCATGATCATGCCAGGACAGTCTGATCCTGATCCCACTGATGTCAGGGAAAGCAAGAGATGACCTTGACTCAGCCGTGGAAGTGGGAGTTCCTTCCTTTTCTGTCATCACCTTACAGTGAACCGGAGCCAAACTCCTTCCTTTTCAGAAGCAGCGTTTGGGTCCCTTAGCGATGAAAATGTTTATCTTTGCTCATGCTTGCTAAGCTTTCGTGTGTTTGAACAAGAGGGTGTTCTTGTGGCGGGACATCCAGGAATGCAGCAGTGCCTGAGCTGCTGCCTGAAGCCCATCAGTGATTTAATGCAGTGGAAAAAAGCAAAATTTGGCTGTGCCTGAAGTGTGCTACAAGATTTGTAATGGAGTGACTGGGGGGAAAAAAGCCCACCCACATACATCACTGGGGCTGCTTACTGAATACAGCCCTAAATGTCTACTTTTAATCTGTGCTCTTTAATATTTTGTAGTGATATGTTTAGTTGATGTAACAAAGCAGTTTTCTGTAGAAAAAAAATTGTTTGAACCTACCAGGTGGTTACTTGTACCTGTGACTTTGAAGTGTAGAAATATGGCACCACTTGTATAAAATTTGATGCAGCATGTTATTTCTTACATTAAATGTGACTCTTTTCTCTTTCTCTTTCAGACTTAACCAACATAATGACTGCTGAATATTAAGGGAAAACACAAGAAGGTTACATGTTTGGTTGTCTAATATTCTTGGATTTGATATGAGTCACCACATCTGTTCATTAGTACCATCAACAGCATCCCAGTTTGTATGCACATTATTCACATTCCTATCTGTTGTGTTTGCAGAAATGACATTTTTACCCTTTTTTCTAAGGGTTACTTTTTGATTTTCATATTATTTGGTTGCATGAAGTTGCCCTTTTCCAGTGGCTGAGGTTTATGAAGATATCGCATACTTGAACATGTTTTAGATTCCTTTTCTAGACAGAAAAGGCACAACTCCAAATTATATCATTCTAAATCAACATTTTTTAAACACAACTAAATCTTAGAAATGAGTCCCCTCCATACAATGCTACAATATCTTCCACATACAAACATAATTTTAAATTTTCCTATATCCATGCTCTCTTGGGTTTTGGTCAGTTTACAACATAAAAGAAAAATTCTTCTTCAGTTGAGATCACCGCCAAGTTCAATAATGTAATAAAATACCTTTCCTTATTAGAAGTACCTAGCTAGTTATACTCTTAATACTTCTCCAAACCATGATGTAATGTACACTATCTGACTTAGTTCCTATATGTGGAGTTAGTGAAAGTCTTTTTGTGTTTCTTTAGATTAATACAAGGATTTTTCCAATGCCAACACAATTTGAAATCATTCATTTGGATGCTTTCCATTTTTAAGCTTACTGTGATATACAGCCCTATGGGAAACCAAAACAAAACATCAATTTTAAATAACGAAAGGCTTAAAAAAGGATGCTGTCATTCTGGCTTTTTTTTTCCTTTTGGAAATAGAACTAGACTAGTAAGTAAGCATTCCAAATCCATTACTCTGTGTACATTATTGTTGCTATTGTGATAATAGAGATTTTTATTTATTTTTATGCCAGCTTTTATTGTGAAAACATATTTAGTCTGGTTTTATCAATCCTTGTTATGCTTGTCCTTGGAACATCTTTTGCGTATTCAAGGTTTGTAGTTGATGAGTTTACTGTAAAAAACTAAAAAAAAAAAAAACCACAAGGAAAAAAAACAACAAAAAAACACCAAAACAAAACAAAAAGGAAACAAAAAAAATGTATTGTTTTTACAGAATAAATTTATTGGAATGTGTATTGGGAGTAAGGTTTGAGGTTGTAAGCAACTAAGTTAGCGTCATATTTGGCTTCATACGTGTAATAATGTGAGGTATTAATGTAAGTCAAGTATTAAAGCAAAACATTCTGTTAACATGAGTTGACCATAATAGATACAAGTGCAGGTGAGATCTTTATTTTTTCTGTACTTTGCCTTTTCGGGATAACAGGAGGTCATTAATTTCACCTTGAATGTATTCAAAGTTTCTTTAAAGACACCAGAAGTAACATCAGAGGCTCAAATACCTGTTTGTGAGCCAGCACGTCCTGTGACAGCCCGACTGCGCTGGGTTTGTTTCCCTGGGAAGAGGCCCTGGACAGAGCTATCCCAAAGCCTAAGGAGCTGCACCAGGGATGCTGGGTGCCAAGAAGCATTGCCTGAGGTGTGCTCTGGTTGTTTTGGACCTGCCCCTTTGGCTGGAGGTGTAAAACCTGGGGCCTCTCCTCTGATTGCTGCTAGAAACTGCACGGCAGCTTTCAGCAGGAGAGTGTTACAGTCTGAATTTCTCAGTGCTCTGAAGGTCCCCTCATGCAGGGTGCAACACACAGGCACGTGGACTGCTTTCTTGTTACTGATTAGGCTTACAAATAAAATTCTTTCAATCAAAACACCAAGAAGTCGACATCCCCAAATAAAGTGTTTCCAGTTAAAATGTATCAGCTAGTTTCATCTCTGAGAAAGGCACTAGATGTACTGCTTTTAATATAAATACACATAGAAGGCATAGAAATAGCTGTAATTGCAAACAGAAACATAAGCTGCCCAAAGCAAGGTCGCTGTGTTTGCTGCTGCTTGTTTCTGAGCCAGCAGCATTAGCAAAAGTAGCTGCAGAGACACAGCCAAAACCCCTCCTCTCTGGAAACGCACGGACAGCCTGAGCCCAGCGGCTCACGGCCCTGAGCCCTCTGTGCCCAGCCCACAAGTGCTGCTGAGCACCTGCTCAGCTTCAAGCAGAAGGTGAGCAGTCCTTGCAGAAGTGAATCCTTAAGAGAATTAACAAAACTATATGATTTGCTTATCATATATGGAGTCTTACCATAAGAGTTGATTGCTTCTTCAAAGATTTCTTGGGATTTTTAACAAGGCTGACCCACAAGACATACTTTTTGACAAATAAAACATGTGCATGTGACAGAGTTATGTATGTTAATTTTTCATGCTTCACAGTGCTGACCTTCATGTTGTGCAGTAGCTCTGTGCAGGGACTGCTAGCACTGCTATTCTTCAGCGTGCGGAGGCTAAACACTGACATCATTATTATTATTTAACTTCATGCAGTATTTCTAAAACTGTCAAAGCAGCTTACTTAAAAATAGCTGTGGGAACTGGCAATGCACTGCCGAGCAAAGTCACAATGTTGAGAAGTGGTGCTAAAGGCAGTCGTCTTTATTTTCCCTTTTTCAGTAGGATAAACAAAACAGGCCGTGCAGCTTTACACAGTTGTGCAATTTTACACATCTTACACGCTTCATTTGGGTTCCATTTGAGCAGTTCACTTACATCCCAACCCAATTATATACAGAGCCAAGGACAGGAGCTGGATACAGTTCTGCTATTCTGCTTTTTCTTCTTGTTTTGGTTTCATAAAAAACTCTGGCTTGTTGACACACCTGTAAGCGAACAGCTGGGGAAGAATCCCGTACATTATGTTCAATATCAGGAAAAACTCTTTTGCTTCTTCAGGGACTCTGTAGATGTAGGGAGTTCGAGCATGAAGAGAAGCACCAATATGGGAAAATTGAGCCTGTGGTGTGTATATAACACATATATTAAAAAAAGGTAAAGTTGATGTATATTTTTGGAAAGATGGCATAATCTGCATGCAAGTCTGCATCTCCAGTGACATTTTCCAAGGCAGCCCTTATTCTTATTCTAGAATTATCCATCATACTTTTGCACAGTGGTATAAAAATACAGTCTAAACTAAAATCATTAGTATCCGGGTGTATGAGGCATAACTGGAACCATCAGTGGCATGGTAAGAGGTTTGTTTTATGCACATGGTGGCACTGATCATTCCATCAGGTACAGGATTCCACCCTGGCTTTCTGGGTCATAATTTGTGCAGGAGGGTCCAGATCCTTCCCCAGACAAGTGGCCACTGAAGGGCACATCCCTGCAGAGCCCAGTCAGCGGGGAGAGCTCTCACCCAGCTGCCTGGGAGGGTTCTTGGGAGTTAGACATCAGTGGGAGCAGCCAGACACTCACTCTGAATAAAGTTAGAAAGTAAAGTCTTGGAACCTGTGTTTTTTCTGGTTTGGGTTTGGATTTTTTAATCTTAAACCCAAATTGTTCCAGATTCTGATCCCAGAACTCCTGATGATTTCAGAAAATGTCTGCAGTATTTGGGTTTTGGGCTGGGGCTGTTCTGAAGTATAGGTTGAGCATACAGTGAAGGTTATAGGCACAGACAAGCTTGCTGGCCTGAAGCATATTTTTAGCATAAACAAACATTTAAAGATAGAAGTGTCAGGATAGTCGGTGTCTTTTGTTTCCATCTGTTACCTGCTATTTCAAGCCACAGCTCATTCACATTAACTATTGTGTGTCCAATTTTTTTTAGTTATTATTCAGTTAGTTAGCAGTGGAGGAGATGTGAGAAGGTAAACATCAATTTGATCGTAAGGAGAGCACTGGAACACCAGGATTTTAGGAACACAGAGGAGTACCCTATGGCCAAATCACATCCTCTGTTCTGGCTTCAGCAGGAGTCATTTTGGCCTCACATAGAACACAGTTCTGGTCACAGTGAAGTAGAAAGGGAAATAAAGTGCAGGTGTTTCAATACACCACCCTAGGAAAAGGTTAGGCTGAGACCATCCATCAAAACAGAAAAGGAAATTGGTTTTCAGGTTATTCCAACCACCTCAACTGGATTGGGAGAGCTCATTGAGCAAACCTGAGCCAGGAAACAAAGTAATCAACAAAATCAAATACAAACACACTTCAGCAGAGTGCCACTTAGCGTGTTTCTGTAAATAGCTATTACACAGCAAACAGATGTTCTGGGGCACACTGTCAGCAGCCTTTTTGTATTGCCCTGGTAATTCACTCTGTCTCTTGCAGCCCATTTGTTCTCACCTGCCTGAGGCAGGCCCTGCCTTTGGCACCTGGGTGGGCTTGCTGAAATCCCTGCTACCTCTCCTGGCGTGGGAGCCTTGCAGCCCAGGCAGCCAGAGCAGCTCAGTGGCAAAGCCCTGTCGTAGCACAGGGCAGCAGAGTCCAGACAGATGGACAGACAGCCACCAGCAGGCTGCAGGCAGGAGGTTTGGGCTGTCTGATGCTCACCTAGACACTGAGAGCCTCTGGGCTGCATTTTAGAGCCTTGTCTGGGGTGAACGAGCTGCCAAGCTGCTACTTCTCTGTGGGGGATTATGAGACCTGCCTGTCTGCGAGAATGGCCAGCTGTGCATCAGAGTAAGTTGATAGTAAATTCCTCATAATTCTTAGTAAACCTTGTCAGAAGGAGCTGTAGGGGGATGCTTCTGAGAGACCCAGAACTCCCAGAGCTCCCAAGATGCCTGAATATCTAAGCCTTACTGTGTGGTCTTGTCTCTTACAAGAGTTGTGGCACATTAGTGAGCTTTAATTGTTGTAAAACCAAAAAGCAGTAACATGATGTCGTGTCTGTGGCCTGCAAAGGTTTTTTAATAGTTAATGAGGTACCATATAATGAAGTTACTGTTTATTAGACTTGTTTTTCACTGTAACACATGGCTTTTTCCTTCATTACCAGGGAGGATATTTAGGTCTGTAAAGTCACTTTTTTTTTTTTAATTTAGTTGATTTGCCTCAGTGAAAATTGTGTTATGTCTTTAATCTCGTGTGTTTCTCTTCCATGACTGTTCTCTGCTGCTACTTTTTTTTTTCTTTCCCCTCTTTTTTTTCTTACTTGGGGCAGGGCATATGTCTTAAAAGCAGATCTCCCACTCACCAGTAGCCCAGTCCTGCTCTTCCTTCAAGTACCAGGCAGACTGGCACCAAATCCCTAATTCTGAGCTGCCAGTCTCTGCAGAGCTCTGTGCCTGTGTGCAATAGGCTGGTGCTCAGTGACAGAAACCTTGAGCCTGTTGTGTTGCCTCGCTGTGATTGGGGTCTCTCAGCAAATAAGCCATTCCTTGGTGCTTTCTGTTACTGACCCCTCTCCAAGGGGAGAATTGTGAGGCTCCAACAACCCCCTGAGCCTTGGCTGAGAAATCAACCAAATGAGATGCTGCAGGTAACCTCCTAAGGTGGCCTTATGTGTCTGACACCCAGCCTTTGTTACCCCCAAGGCCTTGGCCACTCTGCTGCTCGGGCATTCCCACAGCAGTTGGAAGCTGCCTGGAGCTGGATGTGGCACTGCCCAGCTTGCCAGCTGCAGTCTGTGTGTGCCTGCTTCTCATTTAACTGCTTGTCCATATGAAGTAGGTGGGATTTGGACTTTTTATGATACTTTTTTTGCCTTGTTGCCTAATCATAGGCAGTATTTCAAGTATTTCTTGCCCTGCAGTTAAGGACAGAGGAGGACCCAGAAAAAGGTTCGGAGTCCTTCTTCACTCTGTGCCTTCTCTCTAAGACTGACTAAAATCAGGCAAAGACTATAACTTTGGAAGGGCTTGGACCTGATCTCGTGAACCTAAGAAAGCCATCAAGGAGAAGGGGGAGAGAGTAACCTAGAAAAATACATTCCTTGGGTTTAGGGTCTCTGGTACACAAGAAGCACTGCAGAAAGTAGCCACAAAAAATGGCAGAGTTACGGAAAACACTAAGAGGGAGTGGAGAAAAACTTTCCACATTTGAGAAAAGAGAGAAATGGGCTGCAGAGAGCTGGTGAGACAGAATGGTTTTGGCTAACAAGGCTGTGGCTCTTCATCCCTTCTCATGTGGCTCACTTGCATAAGGAAATACCAATTTCATCAAGTTCAGAGGCTGTTCCAACACTTTTGTATTATCAAAGCTCCTGGTACTTCACTCATATGAAATTCAAAGAGCTCCTCCTGAAGCTTCAGAAAGTCTAGTAATTATTGGGTCACAACTGGTTTTGGAGTCTGAATGTTAGTAATGGAGTCATTCAAGCTGAGAGTTATATGTAATTCTGAAAAACAGTAAATGTGTGTCTGTGTGAAAGGCTAGTAGGCACTTTGGGGGTTTTTAGTTTAGGTGCATCACACGGTGTTTTGTGACTTGTTTTTGTAAAAAGTACATCATAATGATAGAAATAAAAGCAATTGAAATCTCCATGTCCCCCATCTGTAGGAGCAGTGTTCATTCCCTGGGAGCAGTGCCCACTGCTTCCACCATCAGATACTTGCCTTTATTGGACCTTTGTGTGTGAGAGGAAGCAAAATGTGTTTCAGTAATTACATATGTTTTAATTATCAATTAGTGTTTTAACTTAAGATAACAGTAGACAAACCTGGAAATGTGTTTTGTGCCTCAAAATGACAAAACCCCCAAATAATCTAGAAAGAATCCTCAGTTCATTGTCACATGCATTTTACATCCCAGGTTGGTCACAGTTCACCAAGTCAAATCAATTAAGTCATGTTCACTTGTAGGATGGCTGAAGTTCATCCTGCAGTGCATTAAAGTAAAAATGACACAAAAAAACCCCCTCCCAAATGTCAAGAAATGTTTTTTGAAGCAAGATAAAATATGGAGAGTGCACAGCAACATTTAGTTCTCTTAATCAGTTTCTGTCAGCCCACAGCTTTTGCTGCTGCCAGGACGAGCTTTAAATAGTGAAATGGGAAATTTTGGGTGTTAGTCTAATGTGTAAATTGACATCCTGAGGCCGAACCACGAAGAACAACAGAGGGGTTTAGACTTCAGCAACAAATTGTAGCATTCACACGTCTAAAAGCTACAAAGAACTGTTTAAAAAGTGAGTGTTTGTTACAGGAAACATTTAAAAGGGGGGGAAAAACCCCCAAAACCAACCAAAAAAGATCACCTCCAGACTGGGAGGCTGAGCTTTCTGTTAAGTTTGCAAGGTTGTGATAGTTGGCACACTCTAATTTACTTTTCCATGTTAAAAAGTCTTTGAAGGAGTGGTTTCTTTCCTGATTGTCTGGGCAATTCATGAAACCTGAGTAATCTGTCAGTAGAGGAAAGTTCCCAACACCCCCTTGCCTACTTAGCTAGCTTGTGCTTTTTCTTTTTTTTTTTTTTTGAGTTTTAGGGGCCAAACACCGTTGTACAGTATTTACAATACCTTTTGGCATTTAAACTTCCTCATTCATGTTTGCCAGATTCTGTTTTTCTGTTTTGATATCACATGATAGTTCAAGATTCTCTATAAACTGATAGAGAAGAAAAAAGAAGTTCTATTCTCTGTGGTAACTGCTCCCAAATAGAAAATGTCACTCCACCATTCTTATTGGGCAGTTGAAGTGGATTGTAGTTTGTACCCATGATTATCTCAGACCTGAGGAACAAAGTGTTGGTTTGTGTTTGTCTCATAGTGGTATTTGAATTACACTCACTGCTGTGTCCCTGTGCTGTCACTCTTGTGGCAGGGCTGTTGTGCTTGTTTTCTGAACTGCCTGGATGTTCTGAGCACACATATTTCATTTCCTACGTACAGAACAAACCAATTGTCCCTGTGTCTCATCTGTTTAATGCTCATCCCTCTGTCATAAGTCATTTACTAGTTCCTGTTGAATTGTTGTGTTTTGGGCAGTCTTCTCATAAGCGTCAGAACCATTTAATAATTAACTACAGTTGTTTATTTAAGAGACCCAGAACAGAATGAGTAAAAGAAATATGATCATTGTCTGCCTTTGGCAACACAAACACGTCTGGGTCTTACTGTGGTTTGTGGCCCAGGCGGTTCCCAGAGTTCTACCAACATCATCCACTGACACTGTACATTTTGTGTGACAAGGAGATACTTTTTCCATTTCTGTATTTCAAACTACCTACTTGGCTGTCACCCCAAGACATTGGCCAACACATATTATGGAAACAATGTATTGTGCTGTTGTGTTTGGGTTTTGCTGGGTTTTTTTATTGACTGTCACAGCTTTAAGATGGGCTTACTTCATGATCCCAGCTAAAGAGTGCATGGTGCTTTATAAGGTTTAAATGAGCCCAGTAAAAACATTGTGTAGGAGGAGAGAAGTCTGCTAAAGCAGGAATGTGGTCATTAGAGACACGTGGTAGATTTGATTTTTCACTGCCTTAAATTAAGGGGTTTTTGCAGATACAAAAGGTGATCTGAGTTACATCAGCACAAAACCTGCATGGGAAGATCAAGCCCTGGGCCCCTTATTGATTCCATAGGTCTCTACTTATTATTATGTAATTTAAAAGTGAACATTTAGCAAAGAAATACCTGAGCTAGTCCTCCAGCATGTATGAGGGTCAAATCAGGCATCCAGGAGCAGCCAGGCACCAGCAGGCCGTACAGAGCAATCACATAGTATGGCACCGAGTAGAACATGTATGCCAGCATCTGCATTTCAGACACAAATATTAGCTGCTGTGCAGTGTGAGGGAGATGCATTTAAAAATTAGTCAGCTGCTTGCTGAGGAGTTGAGACTACTCAAAACTACACTCCTGGCAGTAATGATTCCCAGGCCTTTTTGCAGCTCTAACTTCACACCCGGGTACTACTGACTGGATCCAGGTGCCCTAAGGTCTCTCCTAATATTGGTGGCTGTTGTCTCCTTGCCCCATCCATATCCACTTCATCCAGGACACGTATTCCTGCCCCTTACTATCTTTAGACCATGCCAAAAAGCATGGCTTGGCTTAACTCCTTGTCCACAGAAAATGGGAGTCCCTTTGTCAGACTCCCCTGCACTCTCAGCTGGGAGCTGTGAGACACAGCCGTGGCCACCCTTTGCCAGAAAGAACTCATCCAGCAGAGACACTTGGTTTCCACTCATTTCCTCATCCCTGTGTCCTCTGACTGCTTTAGGCCCTGTCCCCATGCAGCAGCCAGGCTTGCAAAGGATTGTCAGCATCAAATGCTACAGAACTAAAGCACAGCATTCCCTCATCTGCAATGCTGTTTGTATTAACTGTCTTTTTTCAGGAGTGTGTCACTGGGGACAGAAGCGTAATGTGAGCTTTAGGAATCTAGTCCTATTACACCCCTTCTTGCTCCATAATTCCAGACTGAAAGTCTACTTTGCCTTTCTAAGGAAGGGGAATGAACATAAAAAGCATGGAGATCTGTTTCATGGGCTGCATTAAAAGAACCCTGAGTAATTAGGGTGTGTAACTCCATGTAACCTATTTGAACCTAAGTTAAGCTTATCACAACAAGGAGTTGGTGTCCTACAATGGCTGTACTGGAAAATACCCTTTAACTTGCCATGCATGATGATTCCCATATTGATCTTGTCATCTCTGAAACCCATTGCTTCATCTTTGCACCAGTTTACAAACCACTCCTTACCACTCTGTGCTCTGTGCTCAGGGCTTTACCTGAAGCTTGGGGTAGGCAGCAGGATCTTTTATATAGGGCTCGTGGAGTTGGATGTACAGCCGGCAGAGCTCAGCAGGGCAGTCCAGGGCAATCTGAGAAGAAGTTTTAAAACTTCCTGTGATCAGTTTGTTCTGAAACCAGCCAAGCCAACATGTGTCACCAGCCCTAGAGGTGCGCTCGTGGTCTGCAGCACAGCTACCCTGGAGCCTGCAAAGGTGATCCATGTGATCACCACTTAAAAGGTGAAATGCAGCCTCCTCTCAGCTCCTGCTCTGTGGGTTTGTGAGGAAATGCTGGCAGCTTGCTTCGAAGATTTTGACTGGAGGAGAATTTGGTCAGTTGGCTATGCTGTAGTAAAAGTATAATTGCTATTGATTTGCTCTGATTAATAGTCTTTGATCCCACCAAATGAATTTTCCAATGGAAAATTGCTCTAAGAGTGGAAACTTCAGGATAAGCGCCCAGTTTTAGGATAGCAAGCTGTGGATGTAGTCCAGAAGAGAGCTGCACTGGGATAAGGTAGCAGTGGAGAGCAATGCATGAGACAGGTGTTACTTAAAGTAATAACTTTTGAGAGTAGTAAAGGAGACATTACTGAATTTTACATTCCTCTAGAAAGAACAAGTTCCAAATAAACATGGAGAGATTGCAAAAGTAATTCCTTTTCATGGGAGGCCTTAAAACTACTACAGAAAGGTCCTGTTCTAAACTGAGCTAGCAATCCATGTGAGCAGCTGTCCCTGAGCATGTCTGTGGCATTGTTAATGCCTGAGCTTCAGGGCTGAGCAGAGAGTTTTGCACAGCTTGGTTTCGTGTGCATTTGTTGTGTGACTCTGAGGGGGCGATGCAAAACTCCACAAACAAGTCAATATTCCTCCCTGTTCTTTCCCAACACGGGCATCCAAGAAGCAGGTCTGAGTAGGCTATAATGGGTTATGTTTTATGAACTTTTTCACAGAATCATGGTTCCTGCAGATTATACAGAGATGTTCAGTTGATCTCTGTGTGTATAAGCAAGGCCAGTAAGCAGTTCCTGTTTGGTGAAGGAAATATATAAGGAAATTACCAGGGTCGCAAAATCAAAAAAAAAAAAATTCCTCTGAGAAAAAAAGTGGGACTGCAGAACCAAGTTAGACTGTGAGACCAACATTTTGCACAGTGAAATTACAGGTAAACCAGCTGATTTAACCTGTATCAGTGGTGCTGTGAAGGAACATGATCTGTAAGAAATAAAGCAGTCTGGCAAATCACAAGAAAAAAAAATGTTTCTGAGAGGCAATTTTTAAGAGAAACAGGAGGTGAGAGAGGAATGTGAGCAGCACAACTACAAAAGGACAATCTGTACTAGGTAAATAAAATGTTGTTTGGGTATTTATCATCACCTCCTACTTGAATTATTCTAGAAAGGATCAAATCTACAAATCAAGCAAGCAGGCAGTTATCTGAGATGCCTAAACATTTGAGCTGTGCTCACTGAATGATACACAAGTTTCATTCTGCTTAAGACAGAAAATGCATTAGAGCTGATAAGGGAATAGATTTACCTACTGCTGGATTTACTCCTGAAAGCATTTTCAGTACTGCTTTCTTCCCTCAGAAATTTTAATTCAATCAACTATGCTTAGAGAGCAACAATTTTAAAAAATTGTCTCTTGGTAAGTAGAAACAATGTGTGTTGTTCAGGTAATGTGGATAATTTTTTTTCCCTTTTAGGTGGAAATGTTCTCCTCTATCTCATGCAGTGTAAGCTAATGTGATTTTGTATATAATTTTAAATATGCATTACTGCTTAGAAAAACATGAGTACAGAATTCCTTTAGTTGCTTTGTCTCGATGTTCTTGGCCATAAATGTAACAGAACAACAAAAACAGCTTTAGGTCATGTCGATTTCCTCTTGGGATGCTATTTACTCTGGTGATTGTGCACCTCCTTTTGAAAAACATGCTGCACACAGCACAAAATGGAGAAGCAAAGCACCATTAGTTATCACATATAATTTATCCTTTTCTATCTAAGGCCTATTTGAACCCAAATATTACAGGATTTCCCCTGACCACAATGTACGTGCTTTTTCATACAGGCTCGAATTTAAAAGTTTGACTGAAAATTAGATTAAATTATTAAAATATATTCAACTTACCATGCCCCTAAATATGCAAAACCCCGTGGCTAGAATGAGGTATGCAGCTAACATTAAATCTATTGGTCGTCTTAAGAGTCCTTTCTTCTGGACTTCCTGAACCACCTGCAACACAGAACGTGTTTAGTGGATACATCCTGGTTCCATGTCACGTGTGTTTAACTCCAGATCAGTCACTGCAGAGAGGGTGGAGTGGTGAAACATCATGAAACATCACATCTATCCATTGATTTCAGAGACAGAAAGATTTCCACTAAAAAGGTGACTTCAGACTTTATAGGATGTAGTGAGGAAAATTAATCTGAATAAACTCTAGAAATGGATGGATCCAACTGAAGCCATTTCAATACAGATTAGTGTCATTTCAAGCAGCCTAAAATCGAATGAACACTAACTCTGCAATCACCTAAGGCTTTAAAGCAGCATGACTTCTTCAAATTTGTCTTTTTATAATTGGAAATAATTTGTTTTCCTGAATGTCCCTATGTAGAAAAGCCTTGGAAATGTAGGTTTGTCTCAAACGTTTGAAGTTGAATCTAGTATGCTTTGTAAAAGGACTGGGTCCATCTCATTATTGAATGCTGGTTTTCAGCAGCTTGTGACACTATTAAAATTAATGGACTATCACTGGCGTAAAATAAAAGCTTTTCTGTGGCTGGTTGAGTCCTCTGCTGAGTTCAGTGAGCAAATATTGTATCTTAGCATGCAACACAGAAATAGAGAATGAAATGTGTGTGCACCGAGTACGTGGAAACCCTTCCTTTCCTCTTTTATCCCTGAGAGCTGTGAATTCCTGGGATGGGCACTGGGGCACCTCCAGCCTTTGGCTCTGATCTTGTGCCTCCTTTCCCCAGCACAGGAATCCCCCCTGCTGCAGGGACAGAGGGGAGGGAGGGGTTCACACTCTGCAGCAGCAAAGGCCATTTTGATGTCTAACAGGGAAGGTGGCTTGGGGGAGCCAAAGGCATCTCTTTGCCTACATGGTGAAACCTACAAGACCCATAGAAATAATTTAAGATATACTTTTTGCACTGTGTAGTCACAGACAAAATTATAAACACATCAGAGGATCTTTCTGTAGTTCACAGGGAAAACTTCCCCATGTATATGTGTTACTCATTTCCTCTTCCTTTTTATTGGCCGTTTGTTGGCATGTGGACAGCAAAAGAAAAACCTGATTTCCTTCCTGTTATACACTTGTGGAATTGTCTCCAAAGTGCAAAACAAAAATTGGGATGCAGGGGCACAGTTAAAAGCACACAGGATCAAGATACTCACAATAAAGTTATTGAAATGGGAGAGCCAATCTTGCAAGCACAATTTCTGAGTAAATGCTACAAGATCTGGATTACAGGTTCACAAAAATAAGGCCATTGCAAACAGATAGGCCATCCCTTTAATAACAATTTTTTCTGGATCTTTCTTTTAAAGGATCTTTTTCAGACAAAAAAAAGTGACACCTTTGTTTGCTCTTCAAACACAAGTAACAGGTTTTGGCAGTATGGTGCCACTTCACAGTAGTCACAGTACTAGTGCAGGAGTATTTTTAACATTACCTGCAAAGAATGCCTATATTCAAATATGTATTCCTATAAAAGAAAAAGGTCTCTCATGGCTGAGTTACAAATAATTTTCAATTGTAGATTACTTAGGATAATGGAAAGCTGATATGTTTTCTTTCACTTTTGGACTATGTGTGAAGCTTATATATATGTCTGTGTATCACTCCTCTTTTCAAATATTTCAGTATTCCTCTTCAAGTATTAAATGTAATCAGGAAGCTGCAATAGAACTTTGTGCTTAGAGGGTTTGGAGACAAAGCAAATGTAAGTGGAAGCAGCTTGTGGTGCAGTACTAGTTTGTGAAACTGCCAGGGTACAGAAAAGTCACACCTTTTTTCTTCATACAGACATGCAAACAAAATGAAAATGCAAAGCTTAAAAAGAAAAAAAAGCATAAGGAAGAATTTGAAAGACAGGATGCACTTTGCTGACAGGCCTCAGCTACAGAGTAGTTTTTTCTTATCTTTCTTTTACCCAGCAAAGCCCCATCACCCCGTGCTAAATTGAATTACATGTTACAAACACTGGCCAAGCAGGGCTGGCCTGCCACGGGTTTCCCATGAGCTGCAAACAACGTTGAACTCTGCTCAGATCTCTGCAGCCCCAGGGGTTCCTTTGTGCAGCAAGGAAGTGGGAAGGCATGCTTTGCAACTTCTCTCACTTCCAGGGAAAAGCTATTTTCCATAACTTCTGAGAGGCTTCTTACATCATCAGTTTTAAGGAATTGGAATAAACTTGTGTGTGCTGTCTGTAAAAGTCAGTCCTTTCAGAATTCATGGGCAAATCTGAATTTGTGTATTGATTCTGTTAAAGAATTTTAAATTATATTAAACTTTTCTGAGCTGATATACTTGCAGATAAATCTGTTGGGCTTTATAAAGACTGCAGCACAGCTTGGTTTGATTCCAAATGAGGGCATAGCTCCTTTCCACTCCCCTGCATCCCCCTCCATTAGAAAACACCCAAAACTTGAATACCTCTCCTCTGCCCCCACAGTGATTATTTTTTTTTTAGCTAACAGGTTTATAATAATATTATAGCACTGTATACCTTGGCCAACAGAATACACTTTGCTTCTGTTGCTTTCATGTATTTTCCTATATACTAACAATTGTTAGTTTAAAACCAGTTACATTTTCTTCCTAAATCTTTTAATGCCAACTCTGAATAATGATAGCTAGAAAAAGTTACATTTTACAGCTATTTCCAAGTGATCTACTGAGATGTTCAGGACTTACAATGATTAGCTCACTGATTAGTAGCATTAAACACAATTATTTCCTGGAAACAATTCTTAATTTGGGACTGAAAGAGTCATACGAAAAATTCACGAGTAGTCACATTAAGATTTAAAGGCATGCTCAGATATAAAGCATAATTTACCTGTGAGGATTAAATACAACTTCTGAAAAACAAACAACTTGGGTGGGCTATGAGGTCCCAGTGAAAGAAATCAAGGCTTTTTCTATAACCTTCTGGGTGAGGAAGTTTAGGTTTACAGGAAAGAATTTACAAGGAAGGGCAGTGTTGAATTTTCAGATCACCAGCTTTTCATGCACTCTCTTTTTGAAATAGAATTTTAGAACTAAGTTTCTCTGAAACATATAATAAATTAAAATATCAAACCTAGGTAAGCAGTTTAGCTCCTGGTAAGCCCAGGAGACATGGCTGCATTTCAGCAAGTAATCAGCCCATCACATATTTTCCATAATGTCTATTTCTGTGATATTCTTAATACCAGGGAAACACACTGAAACCTTCATCCATGCTCCACAGAAAGGCTGCTCTCCCTAATGTGTGCAGTAAAAATTTCCATCACTACCTTTAACTACACTTGATGAGTCTAAAGAACGTGCTTCTGGCCAGAATTAGTGACTCCTTCAAACAAATCAGCTCAAATGGCTTTGGGGTGGGACATGTGGTCTCCTACAAACCCATGCAGGAGAGTAGCTTCAGCACCTGAAGATTCCCCCAGTCTGCCTTTCACAGGGATTTGCCCTGAAAGTTGTGGTTCAGTTGCTGTTCTTCAGCCCTGAGGAGAGGAGAACATCTGCCTATCCCTCTCTTTCCTGCTGAAGGATGGCTGGATGGCTGGATGGCTGGCTGGATGGCTGGATGGCTGGCTGGCTGGATGGCTGGCTGGCTGGATGGCTGGATGGATGGATGGATGGATGGATGGATGGATGGATGGATAGATGTTCTCTTTCACACCTCTCTGGGAAGGCCTGTCCTGCCTCTCCTGCTGGCACTCTGTGCCACAGGCTCTGCCACTTGCACTCAGCTGGCTCTGAACAGCAACAAATCCTGCACCTCTGTCCCTGTCTGCAGCTACAGGATGAACCTGACTGACACTCAGGGGCTCTTGTGATCCAAAAATATTAATTGATTATATTGCTTACAACTGACACGGAGTGCTGCAGCAATGAACTGGCTTGCTTACAGCAACTAAAAGATCTGTTCTGTGCTATGTACTGCAGGGATTTTTTAATTCTTTTTTTTTTAATAAAACAGTGCATAAACTATTCATGCATTGTTTTCATTGCTCAGTTAATCTTATTGCAACCCAACTAATCATTTCAAAGCCAAAAGTCTAAAAAGTTTCAAGTAAACATTTTTAGATTTCCTTATAAGAAATGTGTAAAGAATTTCTATGTCAATTTATGTAGAGTGTCTCACCTGCAAAATCTAATACTACAGAAAGCACATACAAAAAAATCATTAAATTACATGGAATCTGTAAGTCATCTGCAGAAGAGTACTTTCCTGCACTGTTTCTACAGGATTTTGTGGTGCTTTATGAAGCTACTAAATGCCAGTGTTTTCATCAGCTAAGAAACTGAAACAGTCAGAAACTGAATAGATAGAGGATAGAAACACAATTACACCTATGAATGGGTTCCTTACTCTAAACATGAGATTCTTTTGCTTTTTCTTTATTCCACCATAATGGAATAGTCCTGCAGTACAGATATTTTTGCAGTGTCTTCACAGCCCGACAGCAATTGTCGTAAGAGTGAACAGTCATAGCTCATCCCATGCTCACCAGGGGCCCTGTAAAACCCACCAGAAGCAGCCAGCATATTTCAGCTTCCCTAACAGTAGCCAGCGCTGAAATACAATGAAATTACCTTGACTGGAGTGTCGTGAGTCACCGAAGGTTGGTTATAAATTCTGAACCCAGCCCATATGGGGAGGCAGACATATGGTATACTTAGGAAAATAGCAGGACACACTTTTGTTCCATATTTGCCTGTTAAAAAATTATTGCAAGATTTATGAGAATTTGTAAGCTCTGTTGCAGAAGAATTAAAAAATGTCCTATGTAACATCAAAGCAGAAACAAACATAAAACATTAGAAATTGCTGTTAACACACAAATCTTCTTGAAAATCACATGCTCAACAGAAGTAGAGACACAGGTAAAGGAGAGCCTATGAGACAGGAAGCCATTTCAGAATTAGAGATTTTTGAGAAGATGAGAAGCCAGCTCTGTCGCTCTGCTTTGGGTAATCCTATAGGATGGGACAGCTTTCAAATCTCTCAATAGAACCTGCTTCAAATAGAGACCTCATTCTTTTAAAAATGGGGGGGAAAATATATCCATTTTTCAAGATCTGGTGCTGCATTTGTTTTCCAAAGTGCTGATTTCTCCCACGGGCCTGTACTGAGGACAAAACTTTCAGAGAGCTCTCCTCAGCCTCAGGTACACCAGGAAAACGTGTGTCTTTGACACTGGCTACTCTCTGTGTCAGGAAGGAAGGTGGCAGGCACGCTCTTGAGAGGCTTTCCCAAGAGGAAAGAGGAAGGGACAGTCACACTAAATCTGCTGTTTTCTCTGTGGTGACTGTATCTTCAGAGGAGGGAGCTGGGCTGGCCCCAGCCTGCAATGTGAATATTCCTCTTCTGTCATAAAATCAGGACCAGAGCGACCTTCCCTAAAGCTGATTACAGGATTTGGATACATCAACATTTTTTCTCAGCTGAGCATTCGTCAACTTTGCAAGAGTTTCCTTAGCTAAAAAGGAAATCTTTTCTTGAGAAAGGTTTCACCCTTAATGGATCACCTGCCAGTAACAATGATGTAAATATTTTTATTGCAGTCCTCTCCTCTAACAGCACAGCTATGCATGGATTTATGTTAGAAATCTAGAAACATTAAATTTAGTTTGAAAACAGAATAACTTCCAGATTTTACTTTTAAAGGTGATTTGGATGCCTCTTGTACACTGCTGGAAAGTCAGACTTCTAAGCAAATTGGAAATTTTATGCACAGTAAGATTTATATTTTTATGATACTAAGAGACAGTATTGTCTCATTACTTAAACCTGGTTTAGATGAAAGCCTAATAGATAGAACAAAACACAATATTCCCTTTTTTTCCCCTTGAAAGCAAAGTAAATTTAAAGGAGTTTTTTCCCCCCAGTCTCCATCTTTTCTTCCTCATATTTAAATTTTAGAAAATCTTGCATCTCTTTACTGATATTCCTAAAATTCCTCTTTCATATTATTACAGAAATGAACCAACACTGCACTAAAATATAGATAGCACAAGGCTGAATTTAGAAAATGTTTCACAGGATAAAGCTGGTCATATAAATTACTTCCTTACCCACAATATTTCCAGGCATAAAGACGATGATGCTCATGATAATGGAACCCAGCCAGTAGAGACCAATGGTTCTATAGCTTTGTCTGTTTGAAAAAGAAAACGACATAATTATTGAACTGTTTCTAAAAATTCCCTACCCTAAATATTATGTCCATTGCCATGGTTGTATTTTAGTAAGTAGAGGTTTTTAAAATCTGTACCACAAGTCAACAGTGGATTGTTGCCTCTGAGAGGGGTCACAGAGAAATTCATGTGGGAGAAGGTTATCACATGAACAGCACAGGCTTTGGGCATACTCAGATATTTGCTGTTATGTGTCACTCCTCTGAAGGCTGACTGCATGAGTTTGCACATCACAGGCTGTACAAGACTATAAAGGAATTCATGATTAATTTCATACTGTTAATGCTACTATTACCAGCAGGTACATTTGCCTCTGGAATTTAAGTGCTTACTCTCTCAAACTCTTTATTCAACAGCAAGAAGCATAAGAATCTCTAGAAATAACCATTTTCTCTTAAACTTCATGACACACTCTAACGGGGATGAGAGATCATCATGGTGCTGAGCAATACATTACTCCTATCATAAATTTTTTATTTGAAAAACAATTTTTCTTCACACATGCTTTTAATGCACATCATCTTTCAGCTTTGAGCTAACACAAAGCCATGTAGATGTGCTCCACCCTGCTGCAGGGTGAAGACAGGCTGCACCTCCATGCATTTGCTGGGCTTAGTCCAAGGGTGGAACCCCTGGAAGTAATGAAATTTTAACAGCATTGCTTTGGCCTACGACACGAAACCACCCCGAACGAAAAATCTAAATACTGCATGGAAAAGAAAGGCCTTTGTAGATTTTGTGAGAAGGCAAGGAAAGTAAAGAGTGCACAGGTCCAAGAGACTCACTCCCAGGCGATAGCTGCCACCATCAGCAGGTACATCAGGTAGTGAGCGGAGCCGTCCCAGTAGCAGATGACGTGGCCGTAGGCCGTGTTCAGATACGGCTCACCCTGGGGAACGCCCGTTTGGGAAAAGACACAGTGCTTAGGGCAAGAATAACAATCCATAAAGAGCAGCAAGTAACGAGTTCAGAAGAGTAACTGGTGTTCTTTCAAGCCAGTGGAACTGCCTTGAAATAACAACACACGTTTCCAAGCACAGAGCTGACCTAGGCAGCAGCAGGAAAATTGCATGAGTTCTGGATTTGCAATGAAGGGTGCAAGATGGAAGGGGAAACTCCTGCATGCATTACTCTGTCAGCATTACTCTGCCACACTATGGAAATACGACTTTTCCATATTTTAGTGATTAAAAACTACAAAATAAAGATAGATTTAGCATAGAACAAATGCAGATGTATTTAGCAACCTGGAGATCTACAGCAGTACTGAATATATGGATGTCCATGTATAACCTTGTAGGGTCCAACTCATTTCACGCTTAAGTTCATGGAATCTTTTCAATGACTTCAGTGACTTTCCTGTCAAGCTCTTACTGAGCTATTTTTGGTGGATGTTTATATTCAGTAGCCAGCAGACTTTGCTGACTAGGTATCTGGCATCACCATTTTTTAACTCTACTTTAATTCATTTTAGTGAAGTGATTAGGCAAAAATAAAGGAGCAATTTTGTTTTTTTCTTGGTAACACATTTTGGTGTTGCAGTACTCGTCCACTCCTGAGTGCTGTCTGTGGTTTTCTGCAATCATGTGCAGTCCCTTCAATTCCCACAGAAGTTAACACAGAACAGTGCTACTGAAGTTAAGTGTAACAACAATGGAGCTTGAAAGCGACATTATTTTTCCCAAATGAGTCAGTAGATTGCAAGCCAGTGAAGGTTTTATCCATAGCAATAACGAAGCAGGTCAGCTACAAAATTCAAGAAGACCCTTTTGAATGTATAAGTGGCTATTTTTCTGTGACAAATACTACACCAAGCTATTTATAGTGAAGATTTTATTTACATTTGTAAGCCAAACTATTATTTACCTCTCGCAAGTAATGAGTCATGAATCCATCAATAATTCCATCCTGTTCCAGTCCAATTATTAGATTCACTACACTGGTAAATGCAAATACAGCATAAACTGTAACAAGATAAAGGGGAAAAAATAAATTAATAAATACTTGGAGTCATACAGTTGCTTCACAGTCCAATTAATTCAGTCAGGCAGAGATCTATTGAACTGCATGTGTCAGCTTTGAGGTCACAGATATTTAACACACAATAGCACTTTCCCACAGAGCTCAGTATTTTTTAATTACTGGCTGGCCAACACAGCTCTTAGGGAGCTTTTCCGAGGAATGTGAAATTCTGCAGAGCTGTAGGCATGGAAGACCATGGAAGGTCAGTGTCTGCAGAAAGGACTATGCAGCCTTTCCAAAATCTTGGTCACATGAAGTTTGCAGCCTTGACTGTGGTCATCACTTGGAAAGGAGAAAGGACAACAAAAAGGAGGTGGAGAGGGAAACGTGACTTGCCATTTCTGCAGGTGGGCAAGGCAAAGTGCATGAGCCATGGCAGCCTAGAACAAAGCTAGAAGTGAGCCAGGATACTCAGCTTTACCAGGACATACCATAAAACAGAGGGTCTTTTGGTGGCTTTCTCTTGACAAGAACACGAGCTGACAGAGCAATGAGAACCAGAACCAGCAATCCAACTGCAACGATTACCCAGGGACTGTAACAGAAAAAAAAAAAAAAAAAAAAAAAAAAAAAAAAAAAAAAAAAAAAAAAAAAAAAATTTAATAGGAAAACAGATATAATTTTGCTGCTGTCCTCAAATGCACATACTCATAAAGTGACTTTTAATACTTTGAAATACAGATTTTAAAGTTTATTGCATAGTCTGCCATAGTATTCATCCTATAGTTTTGCAGAAGTTATGTGCCTCTCTTTTCACATGTGATCAGCTAAAAAAAGAAAATATGAAAATAGCTAGATAAACAACATATCCAGAAATCTAGATTTGTCTGACTAAAATCATACTGATATCTGCAAAAATAAACAGAAACTATGGGAAAATTAAAGGCCAATGACAGATGAGGATCAAACCCACAGAGATTTCAAGGCCAAAAAGGATCATTGGGGACATTTTGTCTAGCCTCAGCAATAAATTATCTACTCAGCAAATTACAAATTCAAAAATAAAACACATCAGTCCGTGGAACAGGAGTAGCAGTGTGGGGCACCTCTGATGGATCTGGGCTTAATGTTCAGTTGTGGAAGTGCTACCAGAGGTCTCTCTGGCCCTACAAGGCAGGACCACTTGAGAGGGTTCAGCGATCAGTGCAGGTGGGCTCAGGAAAAAGGAACTTTTCCCTGGAGATGGAGCTATAACGTTACTGCATGAAAAGTGGGAGTGGCACAAAGCACAAAAAAATCTTTGGCACGAAGCAAATTTGTCTCCTTCCCCAAGAAAATGCAAGCTAGGAAAATCAGCTTAAAATTGTTTCATAGGTCTAAGTGTGTAAATTATATTTAGCTCTCTTTAAGGCAAGATTCTCCTCCTCAGTCTTCACTTTTGTCCTTGTGCAAGGGAAAAAAATGGAGGGGAAAATTAGGTAAAGTCCAGAAGCGTAAGCTAAAAATATCTGGTACATCAATTTATACATAGTACCACTCTGTGTCAAGAAAACCGGTTGTGTACAAACAAACTATATTATGACAATATCAGCCTTAGTGAAACTTGACTTAAAATTATTGCAAAGAATTTGCGAGACCAAATATTTCAGGAAATATACACACATACTTTCTGAGTCAGGATGAGCAGTACTATCTTGTTGATTTATTTTGTGCTTTGAATCTTCTGATAGTCTGTTTTCCCAGTGATGAATTTCTTCATACCATTACAGCTGTTAATATTGCAGTGACTTTTCACTGCAGTCTATCAATTTGAAATAAATATTGGCAGTTAATCAAGTAAGTCACCATGTGTTATTCGACATTAGCAGTGAAAAACAAAAAATTTAGTTATCGGCCAGAAGGAGGAAAATGAGGAAGGAACAGATGTAGCAAAGCCCTAAAAACAAGAAGCAAATATTTGTGCAGTAAAGTTGCAAAACACCCCGGGCTGTGGGATCACAAAATACCCCACAGATCTTTAAGTGAAGTGGTTTTTGCCATGAGGAAAGACTTTCCTTTTCTAGTCCTGCGGTTTCTCGTGGGATCCCGGTTTTTTGGCAGAGCGAGGACACACGGTCATTCCCAGTCACACGCGCAGGCTGCGGGGTGCCTGCGGGGAGCCTGCGGCTCGGGAGCTCTCCGGGGCTGGCGAGTTCTCGCACTCGCTTTGAAATGGAATTGGATTTTGTTCGCGAATGCCCGGGCAGGAGCCGGGGGGAGGCCGCCGGTCCCAGCACGGAGCGGGCGCTGCCCCGCGGGGCCGGGCGGTACCGCCCGCGCTGCTCCGCGCCCTCGGCNCTGCCCGCCGCCCGCCCCGCGCCGCAAAGGTTAAATCCGCCTCGGAAACCGGAGCCGCCCGGCGCTCCTGCGGCGGCTCGGAGAGCCCCTCCGCCCGCCCCGGGGCTCGCCCCGCTTCCCCTCGCCCCTGCCCCGCTGTCGGGGACTGCCCGACGGGCGGTGCCGCCCTCTCGGGACCGGCGGTGCGGGTCCAGCCCCGCGGGGACGGACGCTCCTCCGGTGACCGACAGCGGCGAGGTGCCAAGGGGCTGCTGTGACAGCCGAGCTGAGCGCCGCGACAGAGGCGTCGCGGGTTAACTGCGAGCTGACGGCACGGCGAGGGACCGGGGTGGCAACAGCCGGGACGCGGGACCCCCGAAGCGAGCCGGTCTCAGGAGAGGTGGTGGATGGAGAGAGGGCTCCTTGGTCCGGCTAGTATAGAACTCCCTGAGAAACCCGTAAAAAAATGATGCATCTCTTTTGCATCAGTATTTAGCTGGGTTATTAAGAGCAAGGACATTAGCGCCTTAAAAATGTTGGGGAAAAAAGTGAATTCACCTTTTCCATTTAAATGCCAAAAAAAAACCCCAGCAAAAACTAGGTATATGTTTGACCTTATCCATCAGCCTTTTCTTTCTGGCTTCAAACTTTGTTTATACCTCAGTATCAACACTGAAGTGTCAGTGGTGGAATGAACCTTGTGTGCGAGGCAAACAGAAATGAAAACCGCTGTTCCTAGAAGTTACTGAGCGTTTAATTCCAGGACACTGGCAAGTGAGAATGTGTTGCCTAAACAAAACGGCAAATGCACTTCTGGCGTGCCAGGCAAGCTCTTTCTGGAAGAATTAACACTGTTGTAAAAGCACCCTCTGCAATAATGGGCGCGATTCTGATTGTCTCGTGTTGAAATGATACAAAGGAGGATTGCTGAGGTGGCTGAGGAAACAAGGCGCCTGTCTGTCAGGAGAGGCTGAAGAGCTTGGCTTAGAGTGCTCTCTGTAAATACTTGAGGAGTTAACACCAGCGAGAGGAAAGAACTCTTTATTTGAAGGATAAAGCTGTGAAGAAACTGTCACTAGTTTTCAGTAACAGCTATGAGCAATAAAGGGTCTTCTAAGTCTTTTACAGCAAATTTGGACAGTTTAAGCAATAGACTAATTGATATAACATCTCTCACAGAAAGGAACTCGATGACCCAGAACATATCGATGTCCTTTCTATTATACACAAACAAATCCTTGCGTGGTTATTTCAAGTGAGAAAGATCTAGAATCTGGCCATAGGTACACAAATGGGTTAAACCATGCTCAATCGAACTATCTGGCAAAAACATGATGCAACTCCTAAAAGTAATTTAGTCCACCCAAGTGTCAAAATTGCCATTGGATGAGTCAGGGCTAAATTTACCACCTCCAAATGCCTACCTTTCAATGCACAGCCGGTTTACTTCTCAAGCTTTCAAATGTATAGGCTGCTTATTTGTATGCAGCTGCCACAGTGCAGTCTCAGGATTCACGTCTGGAGCTTCGCTTCTCAGTTCCTGTGTCTCTGAAGTCAAATACTATATGGGAAACTTCTTCCTTGCCACTCTGCCAGCATATTCCAGCTCTGATTTGCATCCAGCTTGCTCCTCAAGTCCTGTTAAAACTTCTGAGTAGAAAATGTCAAGGCACATCCTGTGGTAATCACATAGCAACTCAACTCTACAGGTGCATTATTGTGTTGAGATCTATCCACTTTTGATTAGAAAAATAATTATGAGCATCTGGTAGCAGAAGCAACCCCTGAAATGGGATATTTGAAGCGTTTGTTCAAAAGGGCATGTTTTCCCCTTTCATTTTCATCTCTCACCCTATGAAAGAAACGTTAGTGAGCCTTCCAGCTCCATCATTCCTTTCCATGTCCTGACAGAGGAGGCCCCCAAGTCCACCCATGACAGCGTTGAACATGTGGATTCTAGTATACCACACTTTCCATATCAGAAATGGGTTTTTTTCTAGCTACAGTTCCTTCTAACTCTGGCCTTCCTGCTCTGTGCCAAAATATCCTGGCTTCTATTTCAGGCTTTAGGAAGAAAATAAAACCACCAGCATTCTTGCTGACTTTATTTTTACAGTTGAAACAAATTCTAGAGAAAAAGGAAAACTTGCTGGGTTGGTAGCCCAAAATCACTGACCAACTTCCCCAAAGGCAAATAGTTCAAAATTAGGCTTAAGTCAGAAATTAAGTCAAAGAGCAAACAATCTCATTGATCAAACAACACCCTCACTTGAAAACCAGGAGTCCTCAAAAACTAACACATGCATTTTTTGACAACTCTAAGTGTTCTTGTGGGGGAGGAAGGGGAAAGAAGAACTTCAACTTCAACTGCTTGTAACACCACCCTCTATTCACATGTACCAGAACAGTGATATAAAAATGAAGGTAGGAATAGGCTGTCTTTAACAACATAATTACTAATCGAAGTGTTATATGAAAGCACTGTTGATAAGCTGCTGTCACCAGAATAAGTGTAACCTCCCAGCTCCCTGTCACATACTCAATTATATTCATTTCTTGATGTTGCAAAATCTTTTTTTTCTTTTTTTTCCCCCCTGAATTTTATAAATGGTAACATCACCATGAGACATGTGAATGCCTTAACTTGTAGACAATCAAACTAATTAACTATTTTGCAATATTAGATGTCAGAATAAGATTGAAAAATACATATATGATACACAAACTGCAGTGAAGCTTAGGACAGCAAAATGGAGTAATGAAAACGTTTCATCTGAAGGATAGATAGTCCCTTCAGCAGCACGGTGCCAAAACTGGTGATCTTTGACCACGCTGCAATGTTCTCGTGTCAGAAGCCACATAATTTCTGTCTAAATAGGCATTTTAAAATAGGCAACCCAACCTTCTGTCAAATCACAAGTATCAGCCTTATGCCACCTGTCAGATTCCTCACTGGGAATCCTGACCACAGCAAGGAGCCAGCTCCCCTTGTGTGCTGGCAGTGCTCAACTCATGAGCAATATGCTTGGGCTGATGTTTGTTGGCTCCTCGACTAGAACATCAATCAGTTCTTATAATATAGATGTTGTTTCTCTCCAGTCTCTGTACTAAATGGTGGCAGATCAGTTCTCATGTCAGGACTGAGAAGGCATTTGTAAGTGTGCCAGCAAAACAATGTAGAGAATATAAATATATGTATTTATTGATGGTCAGCTACAAAGTAGGCGATTAACTGGCCATTAGGTCTTTGTGTCTGCTTTTAGCCTGAGAAACAGCTCTTATCTTTGATAACTGCCCATTGAATCATGACTGCTTGTAGGGTTTAACATTATATTAAGACATAGTTGTCCTAATTTTAAATCAAAATCACAATAATCTAAACAAATGTAGGTAGCTGAACCTTAAGCAAGCTCATGAAGATCAATGCAAGGATTAAGAGACACTATTTATATCTCTTGGAAGCACTGCTCATGTGTTCACACAGGGCTCTGCCAAGCAGCAAGCTTTCATTGCATTATGATGCCAGCTACAAAATGCCATCCTGGTACAAAACAACTTGTGTCACTCAATTTTTATGGAACCAAGCTGCTACATTTTGGAGGGTCTACTTCCCTGTATATGCAGGTGAGTTTTTAAGGCAAGAGGAGTCAGTAACCAATAGTCCAGATAAAGACGGTAGATTAAGAGGTGAATTAAGAGATGAATTAAAAGCTTCGCGTTTGGGTCTTTTGTTAATGTGTTAATTTGCTGAGAGAGCAGCTTAGACCACACATAACTGCAATCTTTTAACAGCTTTAAAGCCAACCTCTTCTGTTTCTGAATTTCTTGTTAGCTGAGGGTGTAACAGGTGATAAGTGATGCTGTATTGTAAATCTCAGAGTGCATGGTGCATCAGAGCTCACATGGTATGAACTGCGGGTCAGGAGGCCACGTGCTAATGATCTGCTGAGGATTTGGGGGGATTCCCCAGCAGCAATCACAGCATCGAAGAAGAATCCAAGGAGGAATTAGTGATCTGTGACCATTCCACGTACAAAATTGAATATCAGTACCTTAAAAACAGAGCTGATTTCTGTGCTACAACCTCTCTATTCACCAAACAATGATCTTAAGAGGAAAAAAAGACATGCCAGAGGAAAATTAATAGGTATTACATTAAAAGGGAGCATGTCAACTGTACTATTTGTCTTGAACTGTAAATGGCAAGTGCAATTTCTCAGTGAGAATCTTGTTAATCATGTGGAAATCAAGCTGCTAGCTAAATAGCCTGGTACAAGTGTAGGAAATAAGGATTCTGTCCAGAACACTGCTGTGCCTCAGCACATTTAGCAGGGATTGAAAGGTAAATGGCTTCACAAAATAGCCACTGGTCAGTCATAAAGACATTATAGTAATAACTAATAAAATAATTTTCTCTCCTTTACTTCTCCATCAGTGGAGTAGCTGAATATTTTTAATGCTTTAAAATCTATATCAAATACAGGATTTTTCATAGAACCAGCCATGTCAGTATTTGAAATTAAATGTAAAATAGGTATGTGGTGAATAGAATCTTCTATGGCTTAAATAATTGGTTTTGTTTTGTAATTACTTTCAGAGAAAAGATGTGATGAACGTTGCTGTTGCCCCTTGCTGTATGTTTTTGAAATACATAAATGTGTCAAATGAGAAATGAAAGAGCTGCTTCCACAACTGGAGTCCTCAAAAACTTCCATGTCATATCTGTATCAGTTGAACACATCTCTAAGCCACAATTCTGAAAATTTTCACAGAAATGATTTGATTAGAAGGAATGTTCATGGCATCAGTATACTGTAAGTAATAATTATTATAGGGTAATAGAAATTAAAGTAGAAATCACTAGTACTATCACTAAAAATGAGGAAAGCATCAATATAATAGAGGGCCCAAGACACATAATTACCTTAATACTCCAGGACAGCTAGCCAGCATGGCTGAAAATGTGCAATAAAATGCTCAGATACAAGAATTACTTGCAGAAATGATAGGGCAAAGAATTACGATTTTTTTAAATTCTGAGAAAGTTGCATATTTATCATGGTCACTTTTAGAATACAGGTGAATTTACACCAGAGAAAAAAATACCTGTTGCTCTTATTATGGCTTTTTAAAAATCAACATCACATAGACACTTCACAAGACATAAGAATAAAACTTAATCCCTGCCCTTAGCATTCCTCACATCTAGGACTGTTTTCTGTGCCTGAGTGGATCCTGTGCTCCAAAAAACCAGATCTGTTATCTGCAGACCCCACATCCCAACAGTACAGGCTAATGCAAGCCAGAGAGAAGATAACCATAACAACCACAAGAAAAAGCCCAAGGAGATAACATTGTTTGTGTGGTTGTTACTAACCGTCGTTATTAAAAATCACACATTGGAGCAGCAGTAATGCTACTGGCAATTCAGTGATGGGAACAGTAATGTGCATGTCTGCCATGCACAGCAGAGGCATGGATCAGAGGCAGGGGATTTTAAGAGTCTAATTGAGCATGGAAAGGAAAATGTGTCATCAAACGGCCCCAGCCAGGAAGCTTAATCAGAAACAAGTCTGTGATTTACTCTGAATTATTCTCTTCCCTCCTGATGCAGAGAAAGGATTCTAGCTGCTTATGAGAACAATTGCTAATCACTGTGAAAATATGTGCCAGCTCAAAAACTCTGATCATAACAACAAACAGCTCCTTGGAGCATACACAAAGCTGAGTTCACGTGGAGGAAAAGAAGGAAAGGGAGGAGAATTTAAATCATTTCAGCAACAAATGATTGAAAACAATACTCTCAGTAACCTAAACCTTTTTGATTGCCCTCTGAGAACTGGCCCCGTTTCAGGGGCAGGGAAGGCCAGGGCCACTGGGCAGCATTCCTGTGTCTCTGGGACATCCCTGGCATCACAGGTATCTCAGCAATCCCTGCAGTTTCATCACAGCATTCTCTGGTTCTTCTTCAGGACGTGTGAACACACTTTGTCCTCTCTCTCTGCTGACAGGTAAAGGAACCTCAAGACTCAGAGAGTACTTCCTTCACAAATTTCCACAGAAAAAGGCACCAGGTCAGCATGGGCTTGCTCAGGCTATTATGTAGACCTTGAAAATTAGCTGCTCAAAAGTGTAGACACTCCCTGACCTTCTGTTTTTCTGGCTAGAGATCAGGACAACCTTCACAGCTATATAATATAATATAATATAATACTGTTGAACTTTTGTTTGCAGCCCTTGATTTGTAACTATTCTAATACATGAGATCAAACAAAAAAACTTTTTTCTGAAACTGCTTATATAAATATCTTTTTCCTATACTAATTTCTGCTATATTTCCTAGACAAAACCTGAACACACTAAGAAAGCAAATAATGGGATGGCATTTTAGTGACATTCATGTGTAGCCCTTTTGGGAAAAGCATTGTGTATTATTTCTGCTCTGGACTGGCAAATACAATCCCATGACATCACATTTAAAAATGGCTGTGATCCACCCACTGAGAATGCCAAAGAAAAGCAGGCTGGTTTGTTTTTTTTTTTTTCAAGGAAGCTAGCACAAAGATTACAAGGTGAAACAAATGTCTGAGGCTCATTGTCTACAGGAATAAAAGCCCAGCGTCAAAAGGAAGTATTTTATTTAATATTTTCTTAGTTCTGACTTTCAAAACTGTTTAAATTAGTGCATTTGGCATTTAACTGAACAGATCGGATGGACATCGTGGTCACATTTCTCCTTTTCTTTGTCTCCTTGCCTTTGTCTCCTTTCCTGGTTTTTGGGGTTTTTTTGGGGGGTTTTTTGGGGGGTTTTTTTAGACTTTTGTTTTCTTTCATTTTATTTTTATTTCTGTTTTATCCCCTCATTTTTTCTCTCCATTTTCTTTCTCAGGCCATCCCACGAGTCTTTCCATTTTTTTCCTATGTTGCAAAGCTTTGCCTTCTTATGACTGATTTCTCATCCCTGAAGCTGTCTTGCACACTTTGTCTGCCCCCGCTGACCTCTTTTTAGTTCTCTGGTGTACCTTTCCCTTTTCCCTTAGCCCTCTTCCAGCCTTGTTAACTTCCTCTAGAGTGTTACTGACACTTTTTGCAAACAAGGTTCTCTCTAAGCAGAGCAGTTATGGCTGTTGGCTCTCAGCTGACAGATTGACCTGTGAGTGAGCACAGAACGATAAAAGCAAAAAGACAGAAAAGCTCCTTAACACCCAGCTCATCCCATCACTGAAAAAAAAAATGCCCATTTAAATGAAAATTATCCATTTGTGCCAATGGTGTCAGCGTTTCACATCTCTGTCCCTAAGCTATCAAGGGAATGTGGGGCTCTTCTTCTTTCCCTTCTTTGCCCACCTTGGGACAAGAAAAGTGCAGAGATGATACCTTCATTCTTCTAAGTCAGCAGTATGATTATATTTTTAAATATAGCCTCTGTGCAAAGCTAGCTGCTGCTTTCTGGTTGGTACACTATATCTTCTGGTGCCCTTTCCCACTATAGTTTACCCTGCTGAAATTGCTTCCATCTTGCTTAAGGTTTTTAAAAACTTGTTCTGCGAAACGGACCGCATTTGCTTGGTCTCAGTTTTGTCCTAATTATAAACCCGAATGCAGAGCGGTGACATGTTCTATTCCTCTTTTAGCCACACGTTTCCATAAACGCTGACAGGTCGGGAGCTATGACAAACAGCTCCCAGCGCCACCGTGGAAATCGCCGCTGTGGTTACAGCACAGCCCCAGCAGATGGCAAAAGGAACCGCCTCAGTTCTGCAGAACCGACAGCGGTTTGACAGGGCTGGGAGAACGCCAACACTCCTTATTCCTCTTCCCTTTCTTTTCTAAAAGCCAGCATGACAGTGCACAACCCGTGAAGGTTAATTCACCTCCCTACAGCCTTGCTCCAAGGGCGGTGAATCGTGTGAGTGCTGCTGCGGCACAGGCCCGCACTGCCGCTCTGCTTTGACTTTTCACCTCAGAAGTTAAAACACGAACTGTCCAGACACACTGTACGCGCACAAGGACTGTGAGGCCTCTGTGCCAAAAGCCGCCGAAGTTCCAACGTTACTTCAGAAAGAGTTAAAATAGGTCACCAGCCCTTGTTTGCCCTGTTGCCACAGCGAAACGGGCGTTATGGAAATGAATTTGCGTTTCACGTGCCTAAACACAATCGCTGCTATTTATCCGCTCCCACGGGCAGCGTTATCAGCTCCGTGCCCGCCGCGGCGCTCTGTGCCCTGCACGGCCGCTTGTTCCTTCTCCGCGCCTCTGGAAGCGCATTCGCTCTGCGCGGCCGGGCCCAGAGGCCTTGACGGGCCCGGCGAGTGACACAGACCCGGGGGCACGTCCTGGGGGCACATCCCGGGGGCACATCCCAGGGCACGTCCCGGGGGTACATCCCAGGGTACGTCCCGGGGCACATCCCGGGGGCACATCCCGGGGCACGTCCCGGAGCACGTCCCGGGGCACATCCCGGTGCACATCCCGGGCGGCTCCGGCGAGGCCTGCGCGGGCAGCGGCGCTTGCGCGGCGCGGGGGCGGCGGGGCGGGGCGCTGACGGTACCGGTGACGGTGCCGGTGACGNCGCCCACCGGTTCGTGCTGGCGGCCGGCAGCGCCGTGTTCGACGCGATGTTCAACGGCGGCATGGCCACCACCTCGGCCGAGATCGAGCTGCCCGACGTGGAGCCCGCCGCCTTCCTGGCGCTCCTC
>VZRS01013704.1:263662-275826 GCA_013398055.1 Ifrita kowaldi
GGCCGCGCACAGAGGGGGCTCCCGGGGCGCCGGGGCCCCGCTTGGCCGCCGGTGCCTTTTCCTCGCTCCGCGGCCCCTCCTGGCTCCTGTCCCCACAGAGTCCGGCCTTTCCCTACTGCCCGTCCCTGGAGGGGGATGCGGGGAAGGCGCGGAAATACCTTGTGGGCTCCACGCAAGGTCACACCTCCCCGCCAACGTGTTTTGGTGCCTTCTTGCTCTTTAGCCTGAACTGTTTTCCCGAGAGAAGTGCCCTAATTCCGTGGCAGCTGGCTGTCGGTTTAGGGAAGCACTCGGTGGGTGTCTGGTTGGGCTCTTGGGATTCAGTGTTTTGGTTTGTTTAAGTGAAATGATGGGAATTAGTGGGTCCCCTTGGTGTTGCAACTATCCAGCCATCTTCTAATAGTAACTAAGAAGGGACAGAGGCTATTGTAGCAAGCTTTTCGTTTCATTTGATACTTACCTTGACATTTGGTACGTACTTTGAAGTCTGAGTCATCTTCCTGTTCACTTTTCTTTGTCAGTGATGGTAATAAGTCGTTATATATTTTTGCCATAATGACACTCATTGTAATCATACTCGGGCAGAGAGGGAACATGCAGCAGAAGGCAGGAACCAGCTGATTTTTACTCCCAGACCAGCTGACTGTGAGACTGGGAGTGCAGTGATAGCAAAAACGATATAAAGTGTGTTAGTGATTTCTAATTTGGGCAGAATAGGATTGGCTAGTTCCCATGCTCACGAAACTGACGAGTTTACCTACCATTTCTCTTTACTCAGTGTAGTGGCAAATAAAATTTATGGTGTTCATAGAAACAATTACTAATAGTTTATTTGTGCCTCGGGCTGTGGTGAGGTAACACGACTAAACTGCATAACCCTAAGGTTTTTGTCAAAGAAACCACTCTGCTAGGCAAAACTAAAGAATACATAAAACAGTTCTCTGTTATGAACGTTTGGGAAACAAGTGATATTATTGCCTGGAAATAAATATGTAGTGTCTCAAAGTTTTTTGTAGTAGGAAAAACTCCAAAGTCTTGGCAACTTTCTTCTTTTGCTGAGGCCTAACAGGAACGATTAAAAGAGTCACCTAGTCCTTTGGTAGTCATGGACACAGGAGCTGTAGCAAGTGATGTGCACAAAACCCAGCAGAGCTCCATGCAGCAGCAGCAATGTCTCTCTGTTGCTGTTAGCAAATGAACTGTTCTTCGTGGATTTTTAGCAAAGAGTGAGTGGATTTTTAGCAAAGGTGGAGAGTTGGTACAGAGGAGTGAGAGCAGATTGGTTTCAAAGGTTAAAAGTAAATGACAGTACACATGTACGTGTTTGCGTATGTAGGAAAAACGCTGGACAGTGAAAAGTGGCTATAATAAGAGAAGTTTGTCTGGGTAAAAACAGAAACACAGAAACAGAGATTTCTAAGAGATTTCTAAGCAAAGATAAGAAGCATGGTATTTGAAAGGCGTAGAAGTGGATGAGGAGATGTTGTTAGAAGCAAACAAAAGCCATCTTGTGTTGGTAGAGCTGCCAGTACGTAATGGCCAGGGCACTTGCGTCAGTAAACTGATTATGCTTGTATCTTGTCTGTGTATCACCACACTGCTGGACTGCTGAAACATCTCAGGTTTGCTGTCTATGCCAGATCTTTAGGACATTCTTCCATGTTATGTATAGTTCTCTGAGCTTATATTGAAATAAATATACTCTGCAATACCTTGTTGAAAACATATCTAAGGAGAACTTCTTTAATACATGCCAGTACTGGACTTTTTCCATGCTGGAAACAACATGGGGTCTTTTCCTGCTGTTGACTGAAAGAGGCAGGAATGATACCTTGTACTGTTGGCCTCTTTTATCTATCATTAGTTAATTGGTCACATAATGATAGTCACCCTTCACAGAACATGTCTTTAATGTTTGCAAATACCAGTTTGAGGTATATTGGCTAGAAATTAAGTCAGCATCTTTGAATACACATAGCAAATGAACATCAGGTCATGGAAATGTTTAAGTAATGCAAAACTTTAAAAGGATAATTTTCTAATTATTTAGTGTTCCTCAGCTCATTTCCATTTTATTTACTCACGTGGTTTGTTAAGTCATGTCTGTAGTTTTTGTGTTTCATAAAGATCTACTGACAAAGGCTACCTGTAAATTAAAGTCAAAGGAAAAGATTTTTTGATGAAAAAAAGAAGTAGTTTGACAGATAAATCCTTAAGAGCTGAAGTAATATCAAAGTCACAAAGTTGGGATCTGTTTCTGAATGAAACTACTTTTTCTTTTTTTTTCTTTCCTGTTTCTAACTACAAATTGAATAGCAATTATCAAAAAAATTCAAGTTGTCTCAGTAGGGTTCTGCTTTAGGGTTTCTTTTTGTTGGTTTTAATAAGATTTTTTTTAAATTTTCATTCATATTTTCCAGTAAGCTAGCTTGTTCTTTGATCATAGGATAAAGGAAAGTGATGACATGGCACAAATTAGCAGTCTGTCTTCCAAAAAATCTTAGCAGAGACTTTTGGCAAGCAGTAAATAGAGGGGTAATCATGACTAACAGGAAAAAAGGACTCCTGTGTACTTTTATAATGGTGAAAACATTTCAGCTACTGAGAGGATGCTCAAACCAGGGGAGAAGGAAGTGCTAACCCGAGAATAAAGAAAAGTAGCATAAAATGCATGAGGGGCTTATGCAGACTGAATGATTGAATGGTCACTTGGAAAAATTGTTTGTTCTGGTCGTTAAAAATGTTCTTCCAGTATGCACATACACCCCCCAGCTTCCCATTCCCTCATCCTGCATGCCAATAAAATTGTTTCTGTCTCAAAGGGAAAGCGAGGAGGGAATGAGGATAAGTGATCTTCAGTGCCACTGAGTTAAGTGGAGGAGGAATAGTGGTGTAAACATAAAGCTGTGCTAGTTCAGGCATGCCACAGAGGGGAGAGTTAACAGAGACACAGTTCCTGGCACATATGAGCAGGGACTTTTAGAGGGAAGACACACCTAGAACTGCACCCTGTTTCTTTAGAAGGTAGAGCAGAAAGTGAAACACAGGCCAGATGAGCTCCTCTGGTGTGTCACTTCATTGGCTTCAGATTGGATTCACTTAAGGAATAAAATCAAAATCATGTTCCAAAACCAGCTTGGGGGTTTTTGGGGTTTTTTTTGATTAGGTAAAATGTAGACTGTAGTTTGCATGGCAGTACTGCTTTTTTTACAGCCTGTTAATCAACTTATATGATTTGGACTTTAAGCTCCTATGAAGTCATACAACAAAAGTTATGGCATATTAAACTGGTTATTTTAAACCTTAGAACCAAAATGTAAATGCACCGTTCTAGTGCTTTAATGAAGAACTTGTTAATTTAGTATGCAAAAGTTGTACCTATGAAATATTAGTTTCTTAAAAGTAAATTTGTCAGCAGTTGTGACTAGCGAGTCAGCCCATCGTTTTCATCAACAGATAATAATGGTTTGTAGCTTTCATAAATCAGTTCTAATTGAGCTGAATGAAACTTTTACTTTAAAAAAGTTAGCATTTAATTAAATTAATTCTTCCTAGATGCTGTTCAATTTAAATCCAGTTTAAAAAATTAATCTAAAGCATCATTCACATCTCCCAAGTGATGTGCAAGCTGGCTGTTTGAGTAGAGTGGAGACTTGTAATGGTAAATATGTACCCGTATTGTGGTAGCAAATTTAATGTTGAACACCACATATAGTTGTGTGTTAGCAGCTACTGACAATTTTCTTGGAATATAAGAAATGTAAACAGTGAAGANGTCAAGGTCATCTGCTAGAATGTACTCCCTTTCCTCTCTGAATACTGCAGAGGGGTAACTTTGACATAAGATGTTCTCACAATCTAAGTCCTTGACACTATTCCCTCGTGGAGGGGAAGCCAGTGTGCACTGTCAGTAAATGAATTTCAGGAATACAGCCATAGAGGGTTGTGCATTGATGTTTTCCTGATGGACTGAGAGCATGCATTTGTAGGTTAAGTAATTCTGCAGCTCAGCTGTTGTTTACAGTTGGGGAGCTACGTATAACTAGTACAGCCAGATCAGTCCTAGGGAGTAATACATATTTAAAACAAATGTATGCCATTAGGTTAACATAATAGTCTTTCTTCAACCCTTTAACTTAGCTGCCTTATTTATAAAAATGCTATGAGGTCAGCTGTTGCACTGTACACAGTGCAAATCTTTGGCCTGTTTTCTAAATGCAAAGAGGCTGTTGTGTTTGGCTGCCCCTCTAAAGATATGTTTTTATGATCTGTATTTGTGTATTTATTTATAGGTTTCTTTATTCAGATGAAGTTCAAATTGGTCCAGAAACAGTCATGACTACCTTATACACTGCTAAAAAGTATGCAGTCCCTGCCCTGGAAGCACATTGTGTGGATTTCCTAACAAAGCATCTCCGAGCAGATAATGCCTTTATGCTGCTTACTCAAGTAGGTAAATTTAAGTTTAGTTTTGATTTACTAGGAAAATTGATAATTGGAGGGAAATGATAAATTCTCCTTAATTATGTACTCCTTTGAGATTTTAAGTGCTCTTCAAGGTATAAACACAAAGAGTACTTAGACAAATCAACCTATTTTAATTTATGTCTATACTAGAGTAAAAAGTTTGCTTTTTAAGATTAGCAGTTTGTCAGCTTTATGCTTAAGATGCATTTCTTTATCTTTGCAGGCTCGTTTGTTTGATGAACCCCAGCTTGCTAGCCTTTGTCTTGACACAATAGACAAAAGCACTATGGATGCCATAAGTGCAGAAGGCTTTACAGATATCGACATAGGTAAGTCACTCTTTGCTCTAAGTTGCACAGACCAGGTGCAATTAATGAAACCTGCTTTAAAAAATGAGTACATAAACTGCTAGTTTCTCTGTTTAATCTTCTATCAAAAGCTAGCAGTTGTAAATCTGCTTACTCAATTTCATTGCTGCTATATGTGTCTAAGGTTTTACTCCAATTCAGGTAGATTGTGGGAAAAATTCAGACTGAAGGAAGGTATTTCACTGCTTAAAGAAATTGTTAAGTCATTGTTAGCTCATGTTCAGTGGGATTTGTACCTAGACTGTGAGTAACCTATTGTCTTGGTAAATCTCAACCTGTTTTGACTTTCCAATATGCTATTTTCTACAACTGCAAACATGCCTTACTTACATTCAAGACAGATAGAAATTCCCAAAGACAGAAGATTCAGAATATAAAAACCCATTTATTTTTTTGGACTTGTATTCTATGATAATTTGTGCATACCTGTTATTCAAAGAAGGCCACAAGGAGTAATAAATACAGGATAAGTTGCTTTTGTAAAACATGTACCTTGCCTCAGATCTTGTGTTTCACCTTCAGGCTTTGTGGATGGCAAATATGTCAATGCTTAAGATCATTTTCATGTATCTTTAAACTGGTTTTTGAGTGCACCACTGCTGCTTTTGGCTATAGTTGATCCAGGTGGGCAGCTGGCTGCCCAGATGAGAGTATGACAGTGTCACTGTGAGTAACTTGGTTTTTTAGTAGTGTGCATTCACTGCTTGGTCACTTCCAGTTTTGATCTTGCCCTAGCCATGGAAATTCTTCAGGATATTGGTTATCCCTGCAGAGGTTAACTACACTCTTAGGAATCAAGGAGAAAGTTCGTATCCTGTCTTCATAGCAGGAAAATTAATTTTTACTTTGAAGTCTATGTGTCATTGAGAGATTACTTTTTATGTAAGGTAAATTATGTATAATATATATATACACACATATAACATATAACAATAAGACAAAGCTAATAGTTTTATTATGAATGTTCTTAGTGTGTACTCAGTATTTTAAGCTTACATGATGTAGCACTGTTACTGGCTTGGATGAAAACGGATTTAAAGCTGCTAACTTTTTTTTCTTTAGATACATTATGTGCAGTTCTGGAAAGGGACACTCTCAGTATTCGAGAAAGTAGGCTCTTTGGAGCTGTTGTTCGCTGGGCAGAAGCAGAATGTCAAAGACAACAACTGCCTGTGACATTCGGGAACAAACAAAAAGTCCTTGGAAGAGCTCTTTCCTTAATCCGTTTTCCATTAATGACTATCGAAGAGTTTGCAGCAGGTGAGTTTTGGAGTTGTCTTCCTTTAGACCATCTTTCAGTGCTGTCTAACTGTGTGTAGATGTTTAACATTCAATCCTGTTATTAATACTGTACTAGTAAGAGTTGTGAGGCACGAATGAAAGCAAAACATTCTGCAGATTATGCTCCGGCCATTGGAAAATATTATTGTTGTCTTCAGTTTGTGAATATGTGTGGTTTAAATACAACAGCTGGAGTAATCCTTCAAGTCATCTTAGAAATTTTATGTTTTCACAGGCCCTGCTCAATCTGGAATCTTGTCGGATCGGGAAGTAGTAAATCTCTTTCTGCACTTTACTGTCAATCCTAAACCTAAAGTAGATTATATTGACCGACCAAGGTGTTGCCTTAGAGGAAAAGAATGCAGCATTAACAGGTTCCAGCAGGTGGAGAGTCGCTGGGGCTACAGTGGAACAAGCGACCGGATTAGGTAGGACTTCAGAAACTCTTTGAAGGAGAGACAGAAATGTGTGGGAAGAAAGGGAATGAATCATTCAACCTTGACATTTTGGTATAAGATACAGTTGCAAACATGCTGGCTCTGTTGCACACGTTTGATCTTTTCCTTTTTGTTTAATAACTTGGGCTATTACACACATAAAATACAAACTAGCAAAGAATGAGGTGTGGGAGGATTGGGTGCATTCTGGAATGATTGGGTGTTATCTGTATACTCCTTTTTGAAATACCAAGTCTTGATCTGTATTTGTTTTGGAGATACTGAAAAGAATCTGGTTACGTTTGTTTAGTAATACTGAATATCTTGAGGAATTAGCAAAGCTTTTAACTAGCTGACAAAGTATTTTTCTTTGTATTGAATGGGAGTCTTTTTCCTACTTAGAAACAAGGTAACACACTCACCACACTTGTTTGAATTCCTTTCTTGGCTTGTGTCTTACCAGGTTCACAGTTAACAGAAGAATTTCCATAGTGGGATTTGGATTGTATGGATCTATTCATGGACCCACAGACTATCAAGTTAATATACAGGTACAGTATATTATGTTTAAATAGGCTTGTACAGGAACTACACTTGTAGTACTTGCAAAAGGTTTGCTCTATATTTGAGAGGGGGCAATTGATATAGGTCAGAAGTCTAAGCTGTGTTTTGTCACAAGTGGGAATAAGTGGGTGACTAGGCAAAAGGAAGAACACTGTGAAACTCTGTTCCCTTTCTCCCGTCCTTCAATCATTTTCAGTGTAGGTGTTTCCCAACATCCAGCTTTTCTCAAGCTTTTCCTAATAGGAGATATGTATTGATATTGTACTTGGGTATGTTATGTCCTTCAGTAGCCTGCATGCTTCTTAAAAGGATTTGGTTTTCCTAATTGTTCCTTTTAGTTTCTTCTGGACAAGCTTCCTCATTTTCTTCTCTTTGAGATTTAGCACAGCTGTGGGGGATTTGCTTTTGTTGTTCATGTGGGAGTGTTGACTCTAAGTATATTATGGACACTGTTACATAGTGTTTCCATTATGAAATTTTGAATCTGATCCTGCTCATCACTCAGTACCAAATCAAGGGTTGTGTTTCTTCCTACTGAGCAATTGGTCAGCAGGCTCACAAAGTGGCCAGTGACAGCATCTAAAAATGTCCCCCTGCTTTGTGTCCTCGTGTGACCCTTGCCCAGGCCCAGCGGGTAATTGAAGACACCACTAAAATTGTATTTCCTGCTCTTGTAGCCTATTAGATCCCTGAGCATGTTGTGGTCAGGTTTGTCTTCTAGTAGTATTGATCCAGCACTCTTATTTTTTTTCCTTTTTAAGTGTGGAATTTCAGTCTATTCGAATTCTTTTTCTTGTAGAGGTTAGTTTTGCTTTGATTCTAAGCTTTATAACAATGTATTAGCATTCCATGACTGGCACAGTTTTACCCTGGACTGTGTATTTCATAACCTGGTACTATCATGTCACATTGATTTATTAGGTGCATGAGAAATTTTGTGAAATAAATTGTCTGTGACTTCATATAGGGGCAGAAATACTATTGTCCCTATCTTTCTAGACTTCTAGCATATGCTGGAATTGCTGTTTCTGTTCCTTAGTGGACATTCTGTTTAAATGACAATTTGTCTTCTGCTTCCTATTTGATGATTATTATTATCTGACTACTCTGTACTTAAGGATAGGGATTTCTGTCTCCTGAGGAAAAAGTGTTGTGCCTTTCCTCTTAATGATGTTCCAAACGGAATGTATCTGGAATGAGGTTTTGAAGGAATTTGGCTTTTCCACTTTAAAAGCTCGCTTGCAAATCCTCTATTTGAAATACCTTCAGTTTGGTTTTGTCAAACTATACATCCATGGAAATGAGTAGCATAGTGCACTAGACAGGATCTTTAGAACAAAAAGAGCTGATCTTGGGAACCTAGCAGCTATACTAAACATACCTGGAGATTTTTACTTCACATAAACCCTTTTTTGAACCTTTTAGCTGAATTCCTGTTAGCAGATGCAAGCATTCAGTATGTTCCCTCAGGATGTTTGCTGGATTTATTTAATCTGAAAAGAATTTAGATTTTTTCAGGGCAAACCAATGCATATTAAGTGGGAATGATTCAAACTGAAAGACTAAATAAACTTTTATGGTTCATATTAAGGCCATCCATCTTATATAGTTTTTCTTTATCCTGGAAGTATCCCTAATAACTGATGAATCTGAAACTTTCTTGTCACAATCTTTTCAGACAGTTATTTAAGTCTTGTGCCTCTAGCTTTCTTCTTGGCTCTGCATCAGTACTAGCAGAGCTTCAGAGAGTTAAACATTTAAAACTAATCATAAAGCAGTGATAATGTATCCTGCAAATACATCTTTTATGTGAAAAGGGCTTAGGACTTCAGCATTATAATTGTTAATATTTCTATTGCTCGTGGCTGGGGAAAAAATTAAAGTACATTTTGCCTAGAATTGAGCTTCATCTCATTTGTGTAATACTAAAAATTATATGGCAATTTAATAATAACCTTTTCAAGCTGACAGGATTCTTCTTAGTGCAGTAATCATGAGAAGTGCTCTACTCTAAAGCTCTGATATCCAACTTCTGCAAGAGGTATTGGGCAGCATGGATCAGGACTGCGATCCAAAATGGGAAGGGAGGTATCTCCTATTACTGTATTGGAACCAGTGATCCCTATTTGCCACTGAAATTGAAGGCAAAATAAATATGGTATATTCTGAGTGTAATTTTAATACTGAATCAAGATAAAAAATAAACTGTATAAAACATAACAGCACAAGTTCTTGTTTTCTTTTATGAAGGTGTCATTGGCTGCCTACATTATCTGTAAAAACTTGTTTTCTAAACTAGCCACAGCCAGCGAATGAGCTTCCCTCATGTGGGCTGTGTAGGTGTACAGAGATCAGCAAATCTAAGCACAGGATTAGATGTATATGAAGGTCAGAAGCTGAAGGTCTAGGAGCTATTCTTCATCTCCCAAGCACAGACTTTAACCTGGCTGGAGCAGTGCCCACAGCCCCTGTAGAACTCGCGAGCCATCGTTCCGAGCTGCTGCGTCAGCTCCAGCGGTATCAGGAAATCACAGCTTCTTTCCAGCTGAGATTGCACTGTCCTTGCAGTTAGGCTGGGTGGGGTAGGTAAGTGTTTGCTTGTAATCTTCTCATGTGCATACAATCAGAACCTTTCTCACGCTTGTAAACACAAAAATACAGTTTTCATGCTTTTGTCCAGATAATTGATTATGAGAAGAATCAGACGCTAGGACAGAACGACACTGGATTCAGCTGTGATGGAACAGCCAGTACCTTCAGAGTCATGTTCAAAGAGCCCATCGAGATTCTGCCCACGGTTTGCTACACAGCTTGTGCAACGTTGAAAGTAAGAATGTCTAACAGTACACAAGAAGGTGTTACTTTGATGCAAGAGTTGTTCTTTGACGAGTCTTCTGATGGGAAAGCGTCTTCTAGATCTTGAATTTATTTTAAGTTTAGGGCTAAAGAAGGATGTAGTTAAAACTCCACTGTAACTTGTAAGACTGTTACATCTCTTCTGTGCCACAGCATGGAATTCATAACTGGATCCTTTGTGCCTTCCCACTTTTTTTTGCTTGATGTAGGAGTTAGAATGAGTTCTAACGGAGCTGGTTCTGTGTGGGGAAAAAAAGCACTATCTAGAATATGTAATCTGGCAGCTCTCTATCAAAATTTAAGTTTGATTTCTTTTATCAAGGGTATTCTAACCACTAGCTAAAGACAAGAAAACAGCTTTTTTTTTTTTCATCGCTTTTTATATACTAATGCTGAAATAATAGGCAAGAATTACTTGTTCTCGGAAAGTCTCCCCTCAGTGTTGTGGACAAATTCATCTCTCCAAAATTTTTTAATATTCTTCTAAATATAATTACCAATACAGAAATCAGAGTTGAGTGGGTTGGAAAAAATATTGTACATTGAAAGCAGCTGAGGCAGGGAACTAAATGAGAATATAGACAACCTGTGTGATAAGGAGAAATGCTAGAAAGTATTCATTCCTAGTTGGATAAAATCAACTGGTTTAAGTCTGCTGTCAGAGAAATATATTTTTGTTATTTAGACATAGGGCCCTTGCTTCTGTTGTCTGTGATTTTGTACATAATTTATGTGATGTGGGTACAGAAATTTTATACTACTAAAATAGCCCAAGTCAGTAGTGTTTGAACATCAGCAATTTTTGGGTCTTGCCCACTTCCATTCTGTTGCTTATCTCTTGTGATGTTTTTCAGGGTCCTGATTCCCACTATGGAACAAAAGGTTTGAAGAAAGTGATCCATGAATCCCCTACTGCGAGCAAAACATGCTTTGTCTTTTATAGTTCACCAGGTAACAACAATGGTACATCAATAGAAGATGGACAGATACCAGAAATAATATTTTATACTTAGTTTTACATGATGATCTGGAATGCATTGGTGTGTCAGTGGACTTCAGCTCACTATTGGCAGCAGTTAAAAAATTCTGTGAAATTACAGCAATGTGTAAAAACAAAACTAATTTGTTTGAGGGGTACCAGAAAAGCAATTTTTTTCCTGCATCATTATTGGTAGATTGTAATTTAGCTTTTCCTCTAAACAAAATGTTAAGTGGAATAAGTACTCTGTATATTGACAAGTTTGTTTTAAATAGTACCTTGTGATTAATTACTTTGTGTTTTCACCCCTTTGTTTTTCATGTAGTAAAATTCATTTTTTGAACTGGAAAATCCTTACTTGTTATGAACAACTTGCGTATGTTTTTTCCAATCTGTCCTTAAAGGACAGTAAAGCTGCTGCTGTAGTCCCGTCTTGCACTTCTTTCCAAAATGACCTTGGATTGACCCTATGGACATGGATTGCTACTGTATTTTTTTGAAGTACATCAGCAAAGCTGGATTCATATTGCCATCATCTTGACTTTTTCCAAGAGCCGTGGAGAATTAATGGACTTTGCACTGCAGAGGACACCTGCAGCTGCACTGAAGAAATAAATACTAAGTCAAATTCAGCAACAAGCAGATCTTTCCAGAATCTCTCTTAATTCAGAAGGGCTGTTTTGGAATATAGAATTGGTTATGCAAATAGCCACTGTATATACATATGTGCCTATAAAAGATGTATAATGTGAAAATGAGAATACGAGACTTGGAATGATGTTGTTTTATCATCAGATATTCTAGTACTAAAAAAATTAGCATAAACCTGAGAATTATTTGTGTGCAACGAGTTTTACAGATTGCATACAATAATTTGATGCAATTGCTGTATGTATATAGTATTCAGTGTCTTGCAATATGAACCATGTAGTAACAGAATGTCTTCGCGTACAAAGACCTGTACCCTCCCCCAAGTTATACTAAAGTAATAATTTGAGAATGCAGGAGAAAAAATAAGAAAATTTCCTTTCTTAAAGGGGAAAGCGAGGAGGTCACGCAGGTTTGGAGTGTCCAACGCTCGTGTGTAGAACAAGTGTGTGTCAAACCCCCAGCTCTGTGCACACTCCTGTCCCTGGGCGCGGCGCTGTTCCGAGGCAGGGACGGGGGGCCGGATCCGGCTGTGCGGGAGCAGCCGCTGCGGGCACAAGGCCA
>VZRS01013705.1:0-21914 GCA_013398055.1 Ifrita kowaldi
TGAAGAGATCAGTACCTGACCCTCCATTGCCCCTTGTGAGGATGTTGAAGACCACAATGAGGTCTGACCTCAGTCTCCTCTTCTCCAGGCTGAACAGACCAAGTGCCCTCAGCTGCTCCTCACACGGCTTTCCCTCAAGGCCCTTCANGGCCCTTCATCTTCTCGTGGCCTCCTTTGGACAATCTCTAATGGCTTAATGTCTTTCTTATATTGTGGCACCCAAAACTGCTCCAGCACTCCAGGTGAGGTCACCCCAGCTCAGACTAGAGCAGGACAATCCCCTCCCTTGCCCAGCTGGTGATGCTGTGCCTGATGCCCCCCAGGACACCATTGTCCCTCCTGGCTGCCAGGGCACTGCTGACTAATATCCAACTTGCCATGGACCAGGACCCGAAGATCACTTTCCACAGAGCTGCTCTCCAGACTCTTGCTCCCCGGTCTACACAGCCAGCTAGGTCTGCTCCACCTTAGGTGCAGAATCTGGCACTTGCCCTTGCTAAACTTCGTACAGTTGGTAATTGTCTGTCTCTCTAATTTGTTTGAGTTCTCTCTGTAGGGCCTCTCTGCCCTTGATGGAGTCAACAGCTTCTCCCAAACTTAGACTCTCGTCCCTCCAAATAATCACAGCTGATCCGTTGACCTACTCTGGCTCCCTTCTCACACAACCACCCCATGTCCTCCGAGAGGGAAGCACGGCACTGGGAGATGGTGGCTGCTCCATCAGGCCTGACTGGCTCCAGCAGACACCGGCACCCACCCCCAGTGGGTGCCCTGCAGGCAGGGCCACCGCCAGTGTCACAAAGTGCTCCTGGATGCGCTCCCAGCCACTGTGACTGCTGCTCTGAGCACTGTGCACACACAGAGCTACTTCCAAAACGGGCCTTCAACAGGAATAAATGCTGAGCACTACAATTTAAGTCTCAGGGAAAAATCTCTCCCGCACAGAGTTTATTTGCCCAAGTTTAAAACAATGACGTATACAGATGTTACTATTCATTTTACCCATTCCTAGCTTGATGCAGATTTCTCCCATGGTTTTACATGGCTGGGGAGAAAAGGAACAGATAGTTGTATAGTCAAAGCAGCTGGAGTAAAACACAGAGCTAGAATCAAACACAAAGATACTTCTCAAATGGAAAAAGGTAATAAATTGGATCATTTGCTTCCATATTTCCTTTCAATCATTAATCAAAACCATTTCCATTTCTAATTTTACAATTTTTCTTTTCTTTTGACCTTTAATAAAATGTTTCAATTGATCAGGGTAATAAAAATGTGAATTATATGAGCTGGCACAGACAAAGAAAGACCGTTGAGTAATCTGTGTTCCAGATATAACAAGGAAAATGCCTGTGATTAAGTATGGGCTACAAGTAACTTAAAAAAAATCCAAGTATTATATTTTTAACTTAAGAATTCAATAAAGTACAACCTTTAAAAAAAATTCCAAACATGAACAACCAAAACAAAGGGTTTGTGAGACTGCAGCTGTCGTTGGGTTGACACACAGAATCTATTTGCTCATTAATAAAAATTTTTTAGCCCAAATAAGAAAGTATTTTCCTTTGCTCTTGAAGTTTACTTCAATTATATTCCAAACACTAAATTGCTTAAATTGTTTCATAGCAAAAGCACTTAAAAGTTGTTTTTCGGATTTTCTAAACACCAGTGCAGTACTGTCAGCAAGAATGTAATCAAAGCAAAAAGCCTGCTGAGCCTGCCAACCAGTAATATTATTTGTTTCAATAGCTTTCTTTTGAATAGAAGTATTGATTTTCTACATCAGAACTCTTCTACAAAGAGCATTAAAAGAGAAATTAGACTTCCTATTTTTTCTCCATCTTATCAAGGACCATTGTTGAAGCCTAGCAATAGAGTCACCAGGGATTTAAAAGTTTGAGCTAAATAGATCAGCCATTTAGGAATTCTAGGAAATTTTCATCTTTTGTAAGAATTCCTGCTATGGGGCAATGCCACTCCTGCCAGAATGGACAGGTTTTTATTCCCTTGCATAGAGGCAATTAGCTAAATTGCATTATTCCATGACCATCTGGCCTCAGCTACACGTGTTCCTCACATAAAGTTCAGGTGAAGTGAAGGGATAGTGAAGGGAGATAAGAACGGAATCATAGAATGAAGAGTACCAGTGGACTGGTGGAATAAAGAGGCTGAACTCTGGGTAAAGAGATCAAGGTCAGAAGTGTTTGGGGGAAGGGAACATAGGGAATTATGGCTACCAGGAAACAAAATTTAAACAAATTCTGCACTTGAGAAGACTTCTTAGTTCAGAAAAATACCTACATGCCAGGAGAAATCCCTAATGACGGGTGGTTCAACAGGTTTTGTACTCCTTCAGCAACATCCCCATCCTGCCACACCTACCTACAGTCACAACAGCCTAGGAGGACTTTCAGGCCTCGGGTAGCAACACCCTTTAGCAATGCTCTTTCAAGTAATAGCAGCAGTTTTTGACTTCCACAATTTAATATCTGTTCTTAAAAAAAGGCCAATGAACTAGTGAGCTACTACTGAGTCAGATTTAGTGGGATTAGTCATGTACATTGAAGAAAAAAGACTGGCCTCACTTTTAAATTTTCACTTAAAACGTATCAACATTTATTAACATATTCATTATTACTAGCTGAAGATCAATTTTCAGTGGTTACATTTTCATCATACTACAATAAATTTGGTGCAGTTACTTTCACGTCAGCATATTTAAATTGGAGTTAACATAGCTACAAAGCAAAGATTCGCCCCCACTATCATTATACTATTGTTGCCAATGTTTGGTTGAACAAGGGTGACCCTGGAGTATCCCTAGTGACAATTACTGCAACAGGATCACTAAAGAGACATGAGCAACATATTGCCTTTGCACTCTGACTACACACTCGGGATTAGAGATGTCCAATAAAAGACACAGGGCTCTATAAAGAATAGGCAATGACATTTAACTTCTAGGCTTCTGATCCCAAAGAGGGAATTCAGATTTCAGAGTCTGATGTCTGCAGTGCATGGAGGAACTCGACATTTCAGAGCAAGATTCAAAACAACTAATGCACTTGAAGTCCAGAGAAAAATTTGAGCACACAGAGCATCTTAATTGCCAGAATGAAAACATTTACTCAGAGTTGCAGACAAGTTCTAGCACACAGAGTACAGGACCTTCTTCTTCTTAGGGCAGGCTTATGTGGTCTGACAGAGGGTTTCCTAAATATGACTGACATGGTGGTGACTCCACTGTTCACCTTCATACACTATCACAACTCTCACACCTTTGTTTAGGGTGTAAAAGGTCACGTTCAATGCCATCCTTACCTAACAAGGTTCAAGTCCATGTTTTCCAGCTCCAAGGAAAGCCCTTCCCTAGCAGTTCCTGTGATTCTTCCTGCTATCCCTGTCCTGTTATGCAGAAAGAAATACTGACCTGAGGGGAGAAAAACCCCAAACCCAAACGTAAGAATCATAGCTGGTTTTAATGACTTTTTAAGAATACTTTGCCCCTAGGTTCCCAGATGTTGATCTCAGCTCCTGAGCCTATTCTGGGATAGCTTCTACCCTACCAGCAGTTATCTGTACATGCACAGGTGGCCCAAACCCACAGAACTGAGGCTCCTTTCTAACACTGCACCACCACCTCAATCCTTCAGCTGTTTCACCAGCTGCACTGTAATACCACTCATTCCCTGCAAATTTCTGGCTTTCCTTTATAATTCCTCTCATTTTTCTACATTCTAATCCATTCTTTCAAGCACTAACATATTTGAAGTTATCAGTTTGAAGATTGAAGCTTGGTAGAGCACTTTCTCCCCACAGGAAAAGCTCCCACATTTGTGCTTGAGAAGCAAACAAGTGATTAGAAGAGTAAAATACAATATTGGGAGTAGAAGTCTCCAAAAGAGAGAAATGGGGTGGAGGGGAATCCAATTAAAGACCAACTAAGGAGAAAACTTCATCCCCAGCTTAAACAAAATCTAAGAGGAAGCTGTGATTACTATAGTGTGTTGGAGTATCGGTACCAGTTCTGGACTAAAAAAAGGATATTCAAACAAAAAGTGTATTAACTCAAAGTGCACATTTTTATTTAATTAGCGGTAAAACAGAAAGACCAGTAATAGGTCAATAATAATGACTTATTACTTCCTTTATGTGGCACATTTACAATAAATGGTAATTTACCATTAGAGAGACTTATTAAATTTTTTTCTGCTAAAGAAATTAACATTAGTCATGTGGAGAAAGAGAACACTCTCCATTTCCAGCTCGAGGATTTGCATTCAACAAGGCAGTCAGAGGATATTACAGACCCAGTTCCCCCTTTAGCAATGCAGGAAGAATTAAAGCATAACCATGTATGACATCATTCCAGCTGTACGCTGATGGGCTACAGATCGTTTCATCCATGCTATTTGAAAAACATTCCACTTTCCAGTCATTAGGCTTGCTAAATGGATTCACCTGCCATACCCTTGGAATCATTAAAAAAAGAAAAAAATCTTTGGCACACAGAACCGTACTTGAGTTTTATTCTTATGGCTGATGTACTATTACTTTTACATCCTAAAAATAACTTAATTTTTTTTTTCACTTTTTCCATTGGAAAAAATATCAGCATCTATATTCCCTGCTTTTATTCTTGCTCTAGGTTTATGTCAAAGTTTGTGATTAACTATCTTAGCAAACAAATATAACATGACTTTCTAGACAAAACTTGTCATTACCAGGGCTGCACTTTGCCTTAGTATTTTTAAATAACTGCCTGTTAGCCTGTTCCAAGGAAAATAGGATCAGTTTACTCGTCTGAAGTCTACTTCTGTTAACTTCCTTAATTATTTGACATGAAGATAGAGAGCTGCTATTTAACACTTCTTCCAGTCAGAGGAAAATATCACACCATTTGTGCACTCATTATGGCTCTTAACTTCAGACTCATTTGAAAGCTTCAACTCTACAGGTGGGATTTTCAAAGCTGCCTCTAAGTCATTAATTTCTAATTGGACACCGCAACCCTCTAGGCAAGCTTTAAAAATCTCATCCTAAATAATCAATATTCTACTCCTTAATAACCTGATCTGCAAAAGAGTTGAGAGGACAAAACATTTAGCTGCTGAAGAGAGAGTGCTGTGATCATGGCAGGAAAAATAATAGATTGTATATCCTCATCTTAGTGGTAGGATTATTTCCTACTCCCCATAAACTGTGAAAGGGACGGGACTGACAAAAGATGGAGGAGGAGAGGGAATCCTCGGGAAAAAAACAAATGAATCCGGAATCAAAGCTTCATACATAGCAGGAAAACTGAACAGATTCAACAGTGCTGTGCACTGCTTGGGTGTATATTCAGAATAAGTCTAAAACAATATGATCCAGATGGCAAAAAAAAAGCCCAACAACATTAAAGAGGATAATAAAATGCTGTATAATGCCACAAAGCAATGTATTTGATAAAAATAAAACCAAATAAGGTATCATTACAAATCTAACCCCACATTTTTTAAATGCATAAGATGAGGATTTAAAACACCAAAATAAATATCAGATCTTCCTGGGTTAACTAATAGTTAAATACGAAATAAGGAGATTTCATTCAGGATATACATCAGCCTGAGTGACCTAATGAAAATGAGAGAACTAATTATATTAAATCTGAGGCAACAGCAGGAAAAAAAAGTCAGAGAAACATTTGGGAATATCTCACCAATTCAAGACTGTAAATAATTTGAAACATACTCTCCAAATACATCGGAAAGGGGGAGAAGGTAATCTAATATAGACCATCCCTAGTCTAATTAGCAGGCATTTGAACAACTGCATTTTCTCAGAGGGAAAGAAAATAACCCTCCCAAAACCCACACATTTAAAATTTTAATTATTATTTTCTCTGAGTTTCCTACATTCTTCAACAGTTAGAGAACTGGGTAATAATTACTTTGTGGAGTCCTTCCAAAATAAAATACCCTTAGTAACCTTGCAGCAAAAAAAGGATTCTATCTGGTTTAACATACTGCATTTAAAAACACCCCAGATCTTTACATTTTGACATCCAGGTAATTCAGCCTATTTGTTCTACCTGACACTCTGAGCCCTGATACAGCTTAGAGCACCATCGTTCGCATCACAAGAGACTTGATCCTTACAGCACTGATTGCACCCTGGCATTTGCAGGCTGGATAGCACCCCCATTTCTGTTCCACTGGGCAGCGGAGCACGATGAGCCATGGAAAGGAGAACTGCCACAGAATCTGGCAGCGAGCACGGCCACAAAACCCGGCTGAGAACGCCATCCAAAGAGCTGCACGTGGCAAATACAGGGGGCGCAAGTACATCACAATCACTTAAAGCTGAAAGTTACTCAGTACAGTAGCCACAATTCTTCTCACACATGTAACCGCCAGATTATTTGACATGACAAAACAAAACGCTTCCTCCCAATAGCTCGTAATAAGCATCAGTGCAGGTTATACAAAAATTTAATCAAGTGATGTACTTCTTCAATAGCTTCCAGGTTCAAATTTTCTATAAAACCTCCTTTGCCTCTGCCTTGATTTTTGCACAAATTACCTGATGACATGGATTATGCAGGTAAAACCACAATAATTGCATATCTTCAGCAATTTTTTTTTTTTTTTTAAATCAGCCTTTTTGTTTTTTGGCATGAGGTGCACAAAAAACAATCAAGATTTTAGTACAGCATCTGTCAAGGAAATTCAAGTTTCCTTACATTGACAACTTCACAGCTGACTCTTGATACAATCTTGTCAAGTACCTATTTTACATTCAGTCTGACTTGAATTGGTAATCTGAAATACTTAAAAATATTCTGTTACTAATACTGCTCTGTAAATCAGTAGATGATGTCTGGAGACATGCAGAGTTATGAATTTCAGATATTTCAAAATATTTTAAATAGATCTTTTTATTTTGAGCATAAGTAGGAGATGTACTTCTAACTGTTTTGTTTTATATAATCACTGTGTATGTAAAATTCAAGAAAAATTAAAAGAATATTTGCATAATGAAGAAGCTCAGCTTTTGAGTGCAGAGGCAGTGTGGACTGAGCAGGCTGAGCTCCTGAGTAAAGTTAGCATCAGGATTTTAATGTGCCCAATTCTCTTTGAGACTTTGTCCAAAGTCCTAGCTCAGACTCAATTAATTCTACATTCTCCAGATTTCTAGCTGTGGCAACGCAGTAATGGTGAGATTGATGATATTGAGACATTCTTTGAATTTCTCCCACTCACAAAATACCTTAATGAAGCTTTTCTTTCTAGTATATCAATAGCTAGTGACTTTGCTGCCTTTCTCTAAAGAGGTCTCTTTAGAGATAGGCTATCTGCTATAATGTAAATAAAACTCCAGAGCTGCATCAAAGACCAGCAATTGGTTTTTAATAATCCCTGGTGTTGATAGCAGGATATCAAAATACTGGAAATCAACTTTGCAGACTAGTTACACACATAGTTGGAATCCCAAATTTCATTTGAAGGAACTAACACACTGGTGCTTTCAAAAGGTGAGCAACACTGGCTACCATCTGACCAGTAATTTCTCTTTCCTATTTTGATACTACAGTTTGAAATTGTACTCAAAAGGGCTCTGCAGTGATCCTGAGCAGACGCCCACCATACATCCAGGAGTGAATGATCCACCTGACAATTAACCTGTGCAGCCTGAGGCTTGTGCCATGCTGCCTGCACGACCTGCCCTTCAAGCCTCTGTGTGATGTCCTGGGAGTATCTTTTGGCCACAGGACAAATTTTGGGTAAACTTAGCCCTAATTGGAACAGAGGAGCATGTGGGCAGCTCCCATTTGGTACCAGTGAATATGTTCACTTGTCTGACCTTGCCTTCATCTAATAAGTGCAGCAACAAGTTCTCATCAAGTTCTCATGTGAACACCCTTTCTGTCTGACAGCAGGAAGGATGAATAGAGTTGCTTTCTTCTTAGAAAGTGCTAGAATAGCCTGACTGACCAAAATGGGGCAGTGCACAGACAGGCCTGCACGGTGTGCAACTGTACTTTAGGTCAATTCACTGCAGTGTGAAATACTCTACTACGTGGGAAGCAGCCACACTTAGCTCATCCATAAACTGAGCAGCCGCACAGACTAAACTGCAACTACAAAATGAAGCTGACCATGGCCTATTGCAAATTAAGGATTCCCACCGTGTACACACACTTGTACCAGTGCTGATACGCACAAGGCACTGTGCATCCTGGCACTCCCAGGCTGCACAGGGAATTGCTTTACCCAGTTAATGATAAAACATGCTATGCTAGAGGTAACTTTAACACCCCACTTCATTCTTTATATGAAATGGGTGTAGCCACTGGAGAGACAGTGCCACTTTCCCTACATAGACCAGTAGCAATGCTTCACAACTGCATGTGCTGCCTTTTGGATTAAGAAATCCTTCGTGTTTTTCACATTGTCCTTAGTGGCTGCGACATGAGAGGAAGGAAAGAAGAGACTCCATGTTGTGCATTGGTGACAACACAGGCAAGGCCTTGACACCTTTTCTGCTGCCACTGATGTTCATACACAAAGGTACAAAGATCCCGAAGAACAGAGTCCCCAGAAGAGAAATATATGCTTCCTTGTCCCAGTCATCTCCCTGCACATTGTGCTGAATCACCCCAAGCAGTTCCTCTGTGAATATGTACAATTTTCCACAGAGATAAATAGGCAATTGAAATGTAAAAGCCCATGACCGTTCACTTTCTATCTACAAAATGCTGTAATCTTGTAATCAATATGCTATTTAACACAAAGCCAGTGCAGCCCCTGGGGGAGGGGAGCTGTGCTGGGAATATTTAGTTCGGGTGATAAGGCCTGATGCTGTCTTTCTGCCTCATGGAAATAAACAGGACCTAAACTACAGCTCAACAATGCTATCTGATGGTCACAGTGCCTCAGATTCATGAAAAACAAAGACAGAAAAGAACAGTAAGGCAGCCCTTGAAAACAGAGCATACCTGTTGGTTCGGGCATCCACATTGTAGGGCTGAGAGGAAATTCACTGCCACTTACCACAGCACTGACAAGGGTTTTTGAAAACTCATGGCCAGCTGGGAGAGGCTGCAAAACTAGAAAAAAACCAAAACCAAACACATACAGCATTGTTTGGCAGAACTAGAAAGACTGGCATGTTTCTAATAATTTCTACTATGAAAGTGTTGTTATGTAGGAGCAATATTTAGAGACTCTCATGCTTTAAGAGAACTCAGAGAAGTGGGACAGCATCTACTGAATAACACTGGGTTACAGAGACTATTTCAAATCTAATGAAATTACTAATCCATTCTTTTAATCTGATAATGTTCTACTAGCAAATACAACTTTTTTTTTTTTTAACAAAAGCATCTGATAATGCCATTTCTTTGGATTTAATTAGACAATAAGGAATTAAAAGCCAGCTAGATAAAACTAGAAACAATCAAAGTAATTTGAAATCATTAAACAATTTCTAGATGTGTATTTAAATAAACTGCTGCCTTGTCCTATCTGACCACTGGTGGAGACAGAACAGTGAATTACACAGATAAGAGCTGCATAATAACTGACTAGAAGCAGGGTATTAAATACAGAAATTGTCTCATGTGGAATAGGAGGGTTCTTGTATTGGTTTTAGTTTACATTTTCTTTTGTACTTAGGAAAAGAGTGTGATAATTACGGGTGATAGCAATTAGAGATAAATAGCAAAAATGCATGAGATTACAAAATTTGAAGGAACTACGTAAATTAGAAATGCATGCAATGTGTCAAACATAAATCAAAGCACACAGAGAAGTAAAAAATTGACACAAAGCAAGCTGTCAAAAAAGAGCATTTCCCTGTGAGATGTTCCAAATCCTATTAAGCAAAGTTCAACTTTCTTGATATTTGCCACCTTACCCTCTGCTGAAAGCTGCAGAGGCACATCCAGGTGATGTGTCCATTCTTCAGTTTCCAGTTCAGAGGCAGGCACATTATAATGTAAACCACTATTGATTTCAGTTCACTTTAATACCCTGGACTGTGAACTGTGGTGGTGGTGGACTCCAATTTATAATCCCTGTCAGATTTAGCTCCCACAGCTAAATCCACAGTGGTTGTGAATAAGAGAACTTAGAAATAATTTCAAAGTGAAATATGATCCAACAGGCGAGTACAGTTTGAGGATATATACACTGAATCAGAAGGTAAATTATCAACTAGCTCTTCTCCTAAGAGGGACAGTTTAATTGAATGGATACCATGAACCAGGAGCTCAGAAACACCCTGTTATGAAACCACTGCCTGTGTGGCAGATGGAAAAAGAAGTTGTGGCAGAGCTCCTCCCATGTTCTGGACACTCTGCAGTGCAACACAGCAGCCCTTCAGGGAACTAATTCCCCCATGTCTCCTCCCTCACCCTAAAAAGTATCTCCCCAAATGAAGTGAACCCAACCACTTCATCAACCCAGTCCTCAAAACAGCCTCCCACAGATGTGCTGCACTCTCTGGGTGGGCAAAATTACCACCAGTAGTGCTGCTCAAAGGTCTGTGACATGCAAGCATTGCACACACAGGTTGTGGGTTCCTTGACATTTTGCTTTTTTGTGCTTTTCCTTCCCAAGCCTACATGTCTTCAGACCATAACCTTCTATAGACACCCATCCTCCAAACTATAGTTCCTTGGATAAAGCCAAGGATTTAAATCTACAGAAGCCTTCTTAGGGTAAAATTAATAATGTCACGGGTGTATTCGGTCTCTCCAGTGATAAAACTCCACAGTCACAATATCTAGCCCAGTAGTAGCTATTTATCTATTGATACATTCCATACGAGATTAACTCTACCTCGAGTCACTAGAAAAATAACTAGGAGTCAAGAAAAAAGAGAACATCAGATTAACTATAAAAAAAGTTCCTTCTATACATGAAATAAAGGTGCCACATCTTCAGTTTTTAAATTTTCTAAAGGATTGGGCAGACGGTCCTTAAGTAAAGTTCTGCTAGACAAGAAAAGTTCATGATTTAGTAGTAAGTTGATGATTTTCCATCTGCAAGTCTTATTATTACCCAAACCAGTGACAGCAGCCAGCCTCTGCTGCCTACTGGCACCCAGAAATGCTTCTCCAGCATTACATGACTAACCAGAAACAGAATAAATCTCATCCCCATACCTAGACTACTTCCGTAATTTAAGAAAACAAATCAAAACCAAAACAATGGGATTCAATCAAAATGAGACAGGAGACAACCAGAACCCCATTTTTGTTTGCATTTACTTTTGCAACATTTTACAGTCTGCACTTTGGCAGGCAAATTCTGTTGTCATATACACAGAAATACTTGTAAGAAATAAGTATGTCCAAGCACTTTCTGCAGGTCATTATAATGTGTACAAGTTTTGAGAATGCAAGCTGTAGTTCACATATACATAGAGGAATCCCAGGGACCCGCCCAATTCATAGCCCTGGGGAACCTGGCAGTTCACAGGGGCAATATCAGAAGACGAGATATTTACAGCGACAAACTGGCACCACTGAGGCAAATACTAATGAAGCAATGTCAGAACTGAGCCCACAGGGCTCAGGAGCTTCTACAGGTATTTTAAGAGAAACTTATGATCTCTGGTATCAAAAGCCACAGGAAGATCAGTAAGAATTAAAATTGACAATGTGCCAGAATCCACCTACTATGAAACAGAAGGTCACTACAAATCCTCATTAAAGCTGTCTCTCTGCTTTGGCCTGATTGAAATTTTTCAAACAGTTTATTATTACCATGAAGGTAAGGGCTGCAGTTGCCCTGCCACAACCTTTTTCCAGGACCTTTGCTAGAAAGGTAGATTTGAAACAAGGTAGAAAACTGAGAAATTGCCTGAGGACAGCAAAAGGCTGCTTAATCAACTGCTCCAATCTCCAGCAAAGAAGAAATTCTTCAAGATGCCAAAGAGGTGTTAATGATAGATATTATAAAAGAGAGCTGCTACAGTATATCTTCCAAGGACTGCTACAAAAGCCTTGCTGGCAAAAGATCAAGAAAACAGCTTGCAAGTACGAGACCATATCTATAATAAAAGTACAATGTGGCAGGTTTAAAATCCATAAGCTATGCTGAAGTACATAGTTCAGAATCCCAATGACCCAGCTGGAACTGAAGTTATTGAAAGCCTTGGCATTTAACCACCACAGAAAAAGAAAAGACCCCAAAGCCTTCTCTCATCTTCTCACATCTCTCCACTAGACCTTATGCCAGGAAGGGCAGCAGCCCAGATTGCATCTATGTAACCAGCTTGGAAAACCACCATGCTTGGAAAACTTGAGCAGAGGTTAATCATGAAGAATGCTCAACCACAGCATTGAGTAACACAAAATAAAACCACCAAGCCCACCACAGGTCCTTGAAACAATGGGACAAGCTCATCAGCTGAGCATGTAGATGGCAATGATGGTCACACGAGCTTCCCTGGCCTCTGAAGCAGTGCCTTAGCAGGCAGTGTGGCCATGCATGCACAGAAGTACAGCGAGGTCCTCCCAGCTCAGTTCCTCTGACTCTTCACTTACGGTGCTTCGGTTCCTTTTGCTCACCACATTCATTGCAGCTCTCCCTGTCCCACGCACATCTACTCAAAACAGGAGTCATCTTTCTCGGTCAGAAACCAGAAGGAAAATCTGGAAACATCAGTTGGTTACTCCTTCAGGACCAGCAGAGTATCACTGTACCCCTGAACCCTAAACAAACCACAAAATCTCCCAACAGTCCCAACCTCTCCCCGCAAACCCAAAGGATGATAAAGCAGCAGCATTTCAGTACTACCCTAAGTCCAAGAAGGATCAGCATTTGTTCATGTCTTTGGCAATCTCACTTCTTTTGTGCTCAACAAGCACTTCACTTGAGCAAAGTTTAACTAACTTTGATCCTGCTAAACATTTTCTTTCAGCAATGGCATCATTATCAAACATCTGGAATAACCCAAAGTGACTGTATGTAAACACAACCCTGCAGGGAAGCTATTGGGAAAGGAGCACATGGTCACACTCAGGTCCTGAGATATGATCTGGTGAGAGTGCTCTGAACTCTTGAAAGGAGAAATACTGGTGACTGGAAGAGGTGGTGTGACAGTGAATGTTATTGAATGAACAAGCAGATGTCTGAAGAGTTGGAGTGAAGGGAAGGAGATGCATTAGTACTGCGTACATAGACGAAGTTCAGCAATCATGGAATGCACTAAGAAAACGAGGCTGAGGTCCCTTGTGAGATTATTAGTGAATGGACAACAAGGGAACCAACAGTAGGACAGGTCATCAGTGATCCATGACAAGGAAATGCTGAAAAGCAAATAAATGAAAAAAACAGCCTACACCTCAGTTCTTGGCTATCTTCACTATTAAAAGAAATAGATAAATTCTGTGTTAAATCTGTGACCTAACACACGATCCTCTTTACAACAGCAACTGGCGCCAAAACTTTTGACAGCATCTAAAAAAAACCCCTAACAAAAAATTGTGATTTCTGGAAACACTTGCTTTTTGTCTTCTGCTCATGCCCTTCTGCAACTCTATATGCTCTTCCACCACCTCTGCCCTCACCCCAGCCAATGGCATTACTTATACAAAACATCCACTTCTTTCTCACTCTCCTGAAACCTTCACCAGGCTCTGACTTGCCTTCATAGCAATGAGAAGAAGCAGCTGTTTGACTGTTACATTAAAAAGTATCTTTCTCTGGAAAATTTAAAACATCCTGCATCTACCTCACTTGTATCAATGCCATAACCATCTCAGCTAAAGGAAGAGAGGATAAAAAGTATCAGTTTATTTCACTGTAAAGAAGCAGTGAGGTCAGACCTGCATATTTTATACCAAATTGTCTTTGTTTTATACAGATGTAAGGAAATAAGGACTTAATTATTTTGTCCGAAACAAAACAAAGGTCAGTACGATTCCTTACAATATCTCCTGTTTGTCCTCCAATAGCTGTTTATTTGTTTCATATTTACTATAAACACTGATCAGGGTTCTCCTCTTGAGCTCCATCTCTATGTTGCTGCTGTACATTTGGACGTCACAAAACTGTTTTCATATCTGGGCTCCTGCAGGTGATAATCCAATACTGCACCATAATAAATGCATTAATAAAAACTTTAAACACTTTTTTGTAACCTGACTTCCCTCAGACTTGAGCCAAGCAAAATACAGGAGTGCATTGCATGTGTGCTGAACACAGTGACGAGACGTGTGACTGGCACACAAATCACACAGTAGGCACGCTGTGAGCTCATTTCTTTCCTGAAATGGAGATATAGTTCCCTGGTCTGGCACATAGAAATGTGAAACTTCGCAACAGAGTTATAAAATCCATCACAGCTCTCACACAGAGCCAGGTCTGTATTTCAGTTCTGCTCGTCTGGACATAAGGAATATATGGATATCACAATCTAGATAAGGGAAAAAAAAAATCAAACAGATGGGTATCTTCAAATTCTCACCATGAGAAGAATATAAAGTGTGTAAAATGCAGTTTCTCTGTTCATGTTTTCAGTTCAACTTCTCTATGCTTGACTACAGGTTATCATGATGAATTATATTTTCTTTTGAATTCATTCATTCATTCACTTTGGAATGGAGGAGTTTTTGGCAAAAGGATAGCCTGAAGTCTTTATATGATGATGCTCAAAGTTCCTTAAAGTTTTGTCTGCAGAAGCTAAGCACTTATATAATGAAAAACACAGGAGGCCACAGAGTTACTTAATTCCACAGCTTTGTCCCAAGGAATAAATCTGCTGGAACCCTGCAGTTTTGCAATACATGATCCTCTTAAAGCATGATCTATTGTTTAGTTGCCTACATACAAATCAACTGATAGTGCCTGATATTGTTTCACTTAAGAATTATGTCTGAAGCTTTTCCAGGAATATGGTTCACATAATTACCCTTTTGCATGCATGCAAGAATTCCCACAAAAACCAGTAAATCAGCAATACCTGTGGGTACAAAATGTATTTCATATCTCCTCATTTTCAAGCTGTGAGAAAAGCTCAGAGTTTCCACCTGTTTTCACAGCAGCAGGAGGCTGGCCCTGGTCATCTGAAACATCCCGTGGGGCTCCAGATGCAAACCATGATGTGGTCACTCAGCAGCCAGGCACTCCACCAGGCCCAGTTCAGCTTCCCACACGGCACAGAGATAACTGGGCAAGGTGTCACCTTCTGCCAGTCAATGGAGCAGGAACATGACTGCCAACAGGAGCAGCAGAAATGGTGGAGATCAACCCTCCAGTGCCTGGCTGTGCCTTTGGCATGAGGATCAAACTGATTAGCAACTTGGGAACACAATTTTCTTCCCGGCAGCTTGCAATAAGCACCATGATCCCACTCTGAGCCATGAGCTTCTTGCATAGATCAAACAAGAAAATGGAACAAACAAAGAAGAGCAGGAGCGAAGATTCACCATGAACCTCCTCACTTCTGACCCAAACAGAAAGCAAGCTACCACCTCGTCCTTGCCAACAGCACATATTTACAAGCTGGTCCAGAGTAAAATGTTTCACCTTCCCTTTAAAAAAAAAAATGTGTTTGGGAGACAAGGAGCAGAAAAGATATTAACATATCATTAATTATGCAAACAGAAGGCATTCGGGTATCTGGATTAGGAGACAATGCAAGAAAGCATTTGGATAGAATCACAGAATCCCTCAAGTTGGAAAAGACCTTTAAGGTCATCAAGTGCAACCATCAACCCAGCACCACTACCATGTTCACCATTAAACCATGCCCTCAGGTAACATCTTCATGATTTTTGAACACCTCCAGGGATGGTGACTGCTCCACTTCCCTGGGAAGTCTGTTCCAATGTTCTACATCCCTTTCTGTGAAGAAATTTTTCCTACCCAATCTAAACCTCCCTGGGTACAACTTGAGGCCATCTCCTCTCATCCTGTCACTTTTACCTGTGAGAAGAGACCAACACCCACATCACTACAGCCCCCTTTCAGTCACTTGTAGAGAATGATGAGGTGTCCCCTCAGCCTCCTTTTCTTCAGGGTAAACACCCCCCGTTTCCATAAAACAAAACAGGAAACAATAAGGAAAAATCCATTCTGGTAGAAGCTGGGTCATTCTTGTGTGAATATATGGATGTTCTGAAAAGTAAGACAAAGAAGGTTTAGTACCATTGTCAATAGGCAAAATATATTTCCATTTGTCCATCAACCACAAGCCACACTACAGCAAAGACACTGCTTGCCTGGAAGCTGACCAAATACATTTCTCCTGAAGTAGCAAAGTACATCAATAATATTCCTCCAAGTCTTTTATTTCTCACTTGGTAGTAATTACTTTACTTACTCCACATCACCATTTCATCTTTGCAAAGATGCATGGAGAACCCCAAATAAGCTCCTACTTTAGCACAGCATTTAAGCACATATTGGATTAAGTATCAGTAAGTTCAGCAGGGATGTTCACATGCTCAAAACACCCTTGGGATTTCTGAATTCAGACAAGCAGCATTATCACTGGGAACAGGAGCATCTACCTCACCTGTCCATCACAGCCCAGAAGAACGATTCTGTCTGGCCCCATCACCAGAAACATGGGGCAAATACCAAAACACCCTCAGTGGGGAGGAAAAAGACTCCTCCAACAGAAACTACTGCAGCACTGATGCTATACAGCAAACAGCAGGAAGATTTGGCTATAACATTAAATGATGCTGTTAGAAGTGCCTAGGGCAGTGGGAAAGAAATGCTTAAGCATAAGTGCTTAAAGTGAATAAAGGAGCAAAGGAACTGCCATAACGGACAAAAACAATTCCATACTTTCCCTGCAAAAACAGTATCAGGTACCACAAATGAATACATAAAATATCCTGGCCTGAGCAATTAAATGGCAGCCTAACTACAATGAAAATCTTACTCTTATCTCAGTGTTCAAAGGCTGGCTTCTATTTAAATCAAAAGAGGCTCTCTCTCTTTTATTTTGAAAACTCTGAGACCTGCCTGGCCAGGTTTTTCTGTGCTACACAAAAGAAAAGGGAGGCCTATATTAGTTTTAAAAAAAAAGCTCAGAGACAAAACTAATACACAGATTATAATAAAAGAGCTGATAAAGAATATTCTGCCTCAAAGTTCATGCCAAGCAGGAGCAAGAACCACACGATGTTGACAACAGGTACTTTAAACATCAGGTCAAGGATAGTTGCTATATGCCCTGTCAATACACTGTTAACCATGATTGATTTGGTCCAGTGACAGATAATCTATTATGCACTCGTACTTCAACCCCACTAAATCAAAGATAGTTTGTCTAGCAGAACAAAATGACACAATATAGGAGAAAGCACAGGGACAAAGTAGTAGTTTTCTTTTCACCCAACATTCGTCTATGACAGAAGTAAAACAACATATAGCAAAAGGTCTAGCAAAACACAAATGCTTATATTTCTGGAGGATGTAGAAGAGGAAAAGAAGAACACTGTAATTAAAAAAATATATATACTGATGAAAGAAAAGCCATAGAAGTCCTAGCAAAATGTCAGAGAGAGTTGTAAATAGCCTAAACATAAAGAGCAAAGTAGGGAAAGAAAACCTGCCTCAGGAGTCAAGCTGTGCGGAGATATTTATCTAAACCTTTGTGGTGGGGGAACAAAACCAGGCTCACCATTTCTCATCACCTTCAGTACAAGGGGGGTGTCTTGGGGTGACTCTATGATGCTGTATCCCCTATCGCCTGCTCTATCCCATGAATCCTGTGCCTTTCTGTGTCTCTAAGGCAGACCCAAGATGGATGGGGGCAGGGGGAAGATGGTGGAATTCCTTCGCCTCTCAGCTCTCGGCTTCTGCAGCAGGGAAGAGAGTGGCATTCTCTTGCTTTTAGCTAGCTTCTCGTTCATTAGCTGAGGAAAGGTTTTCCTGGGACTTTGGCTTCTTCTTCTTCTCTTCTGGATTGTTCAGCAACACCAGAACATCACTGGGAGGCCCTACGCCGTGGCCCGGAGGAGCGCAAGCCGCACCCCAGCTCCGGAGAGAGAGCAGAGCCACGCCTACAAAGGACTTTGAATTTTACCAGGTTCTCTCCACAGTGAGAGGTTTTGTTATTTAGCATTATTCTTTTTCTGTGCCTGCGTGCACTCTGCTTGTTAAATAAATAACTTCTTTTTCACTTTTCCTCCGAGGAATTTCTTCTCGAACCTGTGGGGGAGGGGCGGCTGAAACCTGCCTTCTTTGAAGGAGACGTTCCTTCCAGAGCATGTCCCTTAATTTGTCTCAAACTGGAACACGGGGAAAAACAAATTGGATTCCCTCCAAGTATCAAATAGCATAGTTTACATGCTTTTATTGCCTGGCATAGACTTGCAGTTTCCACCTTATTCTCCCACCTGGTCTTTCCTTTTTTAATGTGGATATCTGCCTAGAGACAATATGGCTGGGAACAACATCTTCCAACATGACTCCCAACACTGATATCCTAAAGCTAAAGACTGCCGAGTGTCCAATACCTGCACAATCCAACGGTCTGCATGACAATGGACTGCATTCATCCTCTTTCATTATTCACTCTTAATATCCTGACGTTCACAGCATCAGTAGCTTGTATTAGAAAGAGGCAACACACTTCTGTGAAACGAACTCCATTACTCTGTCACCCAGACATCCTTTGTTGGTCACAGGGACTGAAAAGAAACGGACCCAATCCCATATAAAGAATTAGCAGAGGATGTAAGTAGACTAGGAAGTAGAAGACAGGTGCTCTATGTACATACAGAGCTTGAAGCTGAACACAAAATGCTCTGCTGATTGGCATCCATATTCTACACCCATCCATTTTTATATGGTTTATAAAATAGCAGCTGGTTACTCTGAGCTGGATAAAAGTGTGACAGGCAAAACCCCAAAGGACTGCAAAGACACCTGCAGTGTGTGATTACAGCACAGCCCCAGAGCAGAAGTGCCACACAGCCTCTCCATCCCACTCTGCCAGTCCAGGACTAGAGGGATGTGCTGCTGTTGGCCACCCTGTGAGCTGAGCTGGCCTCTGCACACCAACCAATGCCTTTCACAGCTGCACAAAGGCATTTGGGGCTGTGCTGAAGCACTCGATTGCTATGCAGGGGTGTAAAGGGTTATTAAATAAAGTCTCCCCCTCAGGCCTTTTCTTTTAGAGGTCTACATGGCGTGGGCCAAAACTAATTTTCTTTCCTAACCACATCTAGTGAGAAAAGCTCAGCCATACACAGAAGCTGTGCAATATTTGACAAGGACAAAAAGACTTGGAGAACAGTGAAAAATATTAACCTGGAGATAGTGTTCATGCCCCTCACCATTTAATATGGGACAGAAATAAGTGGTTCACCCCTCATCACAGAGTAAATAATATTTTACATTCTATTGGGCAAGTATATTTATTGGGCAAGTATATATTTTCAATGCAAAGTCATTTTACCAAAGCCAAGTAGCCTGCACATATTTTCGTGTTCCCTCAGCTTTATTATTTGCTTCCTTTAGATTATACAGACATAGATTTTCTTTTAATTAAAGTATACAGTTGTGTATAATTTTTCTCCTCAAGTTTTACAAAGTGTTGTCAAAGCAAAGAAGGAAAAAAGCCCACCATAGTAGTGATGGTGACCTATTTCACTTTTGTGCAGCCAACAGAATCAAATTTGCTTCAGCTTTAAATGCACTGCCAATTTGAAAAATTTAACACAAGCTTTTTTCCTTCTAATAATAGAGACCATTAATAAGTAACACTTACAGATTCCTTCCAGCCTTTACAGCATCTCCAATGTGCAAACCCTGATATTTTTGTAAAGGCTGAACTACAGAAGACCTCCCAAGAGGCATATGGATCAGACCTTCTGCTCACACGAACCTACCCTGATACCTCCAGGCATTTAGGGAAACCATTCCAACTTAACCTGGCTGAGGAACTGGCAGCTTCAAAATGTATTTATTTTCATACTCTGACTGACACTGCACATCGACTAATCTAAGTATTTATTCCATTTTAGGCATCACTGAATTAAACTTACTCAATTTATAGACAATGAGTAAGGGAATGATGTGCTTGCTGCAGGTCGCACAAGAAGTCGGGACCAGGGCAAAAATAAAAACTTGCATTTCTGGCAATAAGTCATGTATTTGACCAAGAAGCCATCCCATCCTCTACTTAAAAATAAATCATATGTACATTTGACCACAGAGGGGACACATGTTCAGGTGGCATAAATGGGCACAGCTCTTTTCTTGTCAGCACAGTTGTGCTCCGTTTCAGCAGCTCATCTGATCCAGAGTTTATGTACGTAAAAACTGACTCAACACACAAGAAACAGAAAGCTTAAACACATGCAAGGTGTGTTTATATGGTCAATCTAAAATTTATCTCATTACTAATGAAGCTCCCCTCCGCCCCTCCAAAGAAAAGCATTTAAATTCAAACCATTTAATGGTACAAGCTAATTAAAGTAGTTGTTTTTAAAGCAGCCCATCTCCCCTCAAGCAGTTAAATCAGGCTTATGAAAAGAACATCAGATGATGTACTCATTTCTTATTACCATAAGAAGAGTGACTTCTTGGCTGGGTGATTTTTAAAGAAATCACATGGTGGTGATATAATTTCCCCCCGGTTAATAACTTTGGTGTGCCTGAGAGGCAAGGAGAGAGAAGAAAGGTCTCATTACACCAAATAAAGAGCAATTTGAGAATATCTACTGTCAACTTTAGCAAGACAAAACAACCTAGCCATATACATTCACATATGTTCAGTTCTCTAGAAACTCTAAGTAGAAGCCCAGATCATGCTTGACTCAATGGAGAGCACTCACAGGACACAAATTGCAGACTGTTTCCTATAACAGGCACAAAAAAGAGAAAACACATTAAGAAAATGGAGTGCTTGAATGTCTCGTAAATAGAATGTCTGCCTGAGCAACCTGCCTTGCAATCGGTCCTTAAGGCCCAAAGGCACAAACTTGTGCTGCATTTGCCGACTGTGACAGAGCCATACCCTACCCCAAATGCATCATTTTAAGAAAAAGGTTCACATCAAAAGTAGGTGAGGTTTTTTTCCCCAAGAAAAAAAAAGCATCACACCAAAAGGCACAGTCACTTGGAAGGAAGTTCACTTCCTCTGAAAAGTAGTATTTCAGTAATATGTGATGGATGAATGTTCCAACCCACAACCAATGCCTCAGCCCATCTGTGCCCTGCAGCCTTGCTACCCCAAAAGCAACACCTGAGAAATAAATAAAATTGCTGTCTATTTCATTGTATACAAAGGGTCTAATGAACTCACATTTGAAATAAACTGGAGTCATTGAAGCTTTAGGGCAGCCATATATTAAGATACGAGTATATTGTTCTCTGTCCAAGAAGACTTCAACACAGGAGACATTAAACCATAAAACCTTTACTACCCAGCCGACAGAGCTGCTGCGTGCCTGCCCGTGGCCATGACGCTCCCTGTACTTTCACAGCCCAGGGAACTGCTCCTTCAGCTCCCAAGGGAACGAAATAGCTCACCGGGCCAGTTTGCTGCCAAAGAATATATATAATTGTAAACGTGTGCCCAGCTAGGAAACGAGCTGTATTTATGCACTTGGGAACAACTAGGGTAAGTCTGGCGAAGATTTCCAAAACACAACTAGCAAGTCAGGAAGAGGCCACTGAACTATATGAACTGGAGACTTTAAGGACAAGATCTGAGCAAGCACGGGGGGTGTTCGCGAACAAAGTCTTTCCTCAGACAAACGCAGTGAATCCCGACCCCCTGGTTCATCTTTACCACGACCCACCCAAGACTTGCAGGAGTTTGGAAGAAGTGAGTGGCCCTGGCCATAAACTGGATACAAACTCCGTCAGAAAAGCCTCCAGTGCTTATTTCCCGCCGTTGGGTAGCGATGCCCTTCAGCCCGCGCACAGCACCTGACCCCGACCCTTCGA